>CATQJA010001369.1:0-36570 GCA_958295435.1 Mesorhabditis spiculigera
AAATCCTCTCAATCACCCCGCTCCGCCTAAAGGCCAGGAATTGCTTCGACCAGGAGCCATGGTGGAGTGGTTTTCCGGTGGCATTGTCCGCTTGTGGGTGGGGAAGTGATGTCGGCACCGTTGTTTTGAAGTCATCTTCTTCACCAGGTCCCCCTTCTTGCCGACCGAGCCACCACCCGCAAGCATTGTCGAGAGATCCGCTCCCACCTATCCGCGGCGGTGCCCTCCTCATGTTTGGGGCCAGGCAATTGGGTGATCTTTCGATTCCTACACAATGTTTACAACCTGCCGGTTTCATCATCACCTACGGGTAAACAGTTGTGAGCTAGCAGTGAAGCTGGAAAGAGTTGTCACTGGCTTTTAGAGGCCCCGGATGAAGAAAAAGAGAATTAACCCATAAACCTCAGTAAGCTATAAAAAAAGTTTTTCAGCAGAGAGCAAACTTTCGATGTAATACACACAAGAGGATGCAATATCAAAAATTTTACGGCTCAAATTCACCACAAAAAGCCATTTATTCTCCACGAGCAAATATCACATAAAGTTAAGGCAGGCGACAACGAGTTATTTCGGAAAAATTCACAGCTATGCATTCTTTGAAAATGGTGAGCGAGTTTCAATTTTATTTCGACGGTTGAAGAAGCGGCACCGGGCGGCTACTGCAGCCACATCTCTCGCTGGAAAAAAATTATCATCAGCTTTTGCGCAAACGCCTTACGGGTACTTCGATTTTCCGTGGCCAAAGGTGACCGGGCGATCCTGGACGATGACGGTGGTGGCGGCTGAGTCAGAGCGGCTCATTGCAGAGATCTAGAAAAATTCAGTTCCGGCAATAAAGAAAATTACCTTCAACTGATGACGCTTGCCCGTCGCATCCAGGATCGAAATCGTCGCGTCGATGCCCCAGCCCTTCGGCTGCACAAAAAATCATTCATAGGGTGACGAGTACGAAACAATACCATCTTATCGGGTCCCGGCGAGCCGCGCTACGGCACGGCTCGTCAATGCGCGGCATTGTCGTCAGCGAAAAGTTGCGGCTCGACGACCTCGGGACGGGCTCGCGCTGGCTGTTGCGGAGGAGCTCGAGCAGGCGAGGACGGGGGTCACTAGCAAGAAAGTTGAGGTGGCAAGTGACGTCCTTACTCTGCAGATTTGATCCTGATGTCGCCTCGGTGGTCGTCAACCTCGCGCACCACCAGCACCTTGCGCCCCTCGGTGACCTCGCGGTACACCTGAAGTGCATGGGTTGACAAGTCCTGAACGGGCATTACAAATTTTTTTAGCCTTTTCTACTGTTTCGAGTAGTTTTTAGCAACCAAAAGCCATAAGAACATTTTTATAAACGTGGAAAATTGGAATTTTTACTCATTTCTGAAAATTTTAATCAGGCCTTTCTAAACTTCCTAAATTGAAAAACGGCGTAATGTACCAGAAAACCAAAATCAAACCACCAAAAATGTACCGTCTCATTAGGCTTCAACTGAAGAAGACCCTTCTTTCCGGGGTAGTACGTCTCGGGGCCGGGAGAAGGGGCCGTGCGCACGCCGTCGCTGTCGGACTCTTGCTGCTGCTGCTGCTGGCGCTTCTTCTTCTTCGCCGTCCGCTTGCTGGCCCGGCAGGAGCTGTCCTGCACGGGCGGTGGTGGTGTCTCCGGCGGCAACGTGCTGTCGCTAAACTTATAGGTTTCAAAAAGAATGGAAAGAATTAAATTTGCTCTAAACTCAGCCGAGTCAAAACTGTTATGACTCGGCTACCGATTGGTCTTCGAGGGCGTAAAGTATACCAAAATGTTCGTCTTTTTCTGGCGAGTACTTTACAACATCTAGCCCACAGGGAAGCCAGAGTTATAACTCAATTCCTTACGGCGGTGTGCTGATCGAGGTGCCGCGGTCGGTGGTCGCCGTGACGCTCTTCGTGCTGCAGCCTCGGGCCGGGCTCGGGCTGGGCCAGGATGAGACAGGGCAGCGCACGGTCGTCGAATACCCCTGTAAAAGAAAGTGTTCCTGAGAATCAAGGTAAAACAACGCCAATTTCAAGTGCAAATACAAACCTTTAACCGTGTTTTCCAGCCCTGGGCATCTTCTCGTACAGGTCGATGATCCACTTCCCGGCCCGCTCAGCAATCCGGTTGATCTCTTCGGCGGCCTGGGCCGAGTTGAGGGTTTGGGGCGTAGTAGCGCGCTTCGCTGCTGAAAACAGAATTACAATGCGAAGAAAAATGTGACTTACAGCCAGACTTTTGCCAGCTCGGTCGGAAGAGGCCATCGTTGGCGGAGGATCGGCTCGAAGCCGGCCGGACGAGGGGCGAGTAGGCAAAGGCAATGTTTTTTGCTAGTTGGAAACTCCTCAAATACTTTTGGTTTTTAGGAAATTACTCATTTCCGGTATTTTTGATGTAAATACCGTTTCCGGAAAGATTTTGTTTTCTAGCCATTAGAAAAGCTTTCGATCGGCCAAATAAAGACAATTTCCGCGAAATAAATTTCCTTTAATGATATTTATATTGTTTAGTTTGTAAAGATTATAATTTTATCCTTTTATGCTTTTTTGCGTTTCCTAATCAGTTTGTTGTTTTGTTGTGCTGCGGATTTCGTCAGCAACGCGCCAATACACCACACGCCGGGACCCCGACCCCTCACTGACACCCCCGATTTCTTTTGCGTCAGAATTAAACAACCTAAACAATTTTCTCGAAAAATCTTTTGCAACTTTTTCTAATTTCTCTTTGAAATCGGCTAAAAACTGAGTATGATTGTCCTTTGCGCACTTCTTCACATTTCCCATGTTTTTCTCAAGATTTCGTCACCACCAAGCATCCCCGTACTTATCTCACTTTTTCAGGCCGCCCCGATGTCCGTCTCGCGTCGATTACAAAAGGAGCTGGCCGACATCCAGGGCTCGGGCGCCAAGTCGTACGCGAACGTCGAGTACAGCGACAGCAATCTGCTCCATTGGACCGTCACCCTCCTCCCCGACAACGTGCCCTACTCCAAAGGCGCCTTCCGTGTCCAGCTCGACTTCCCCGCCGACTACCCGTTCAAGCCGCCGAAGCTCACCCTGCTGACCAAGATCTACCACCCGAACATTGACGAGCAGGGCCAGATTTGCCTCGGCATCGTCCACCCCGACAACTGGAAGCCGGCCACCCGTGCCGAGCAGGTGCTGATGGCGTTGCTGCAGTTGATCAACGACCCCGAACCCGACCACCCGCTTCGTGGAGACCTGGCCGAGGAATTTACCAAGGACAAGAAGACGTTCATCAAAAATGCCGAGGAATTCACGAAGAAGCACGCCGAGAAACGCCCCCACTAATCAAGCCATGATCTGAGCGTCATTTGTACTTAATCCTAAGCACTTTTATACTGTGTATTGTTCATTATTATGGGTAACAGCACTTTTTTTGGCTCTTTAGCTTTGTGATGCCCGTGCTGTGAATGTGAAGTTTCTGGTACCCACATGTCTAAATTAGTACCGCCAATGTCATGCTGATTGATGATGTCGCACTAGTCTAAATAACCCTGTGAATAAATTTTTCATAGAAAAACTGCTGCAGTTCTGACTGAAACTGGTTAACCCAACGATCTTTGCGGAATTTTGATGGTGTAGATGAAGATATGGTCTAGTTGTGCGGGTTGTCGAGTTTCGTTTAGATAAACATTTGTTTGGTGTATCTTCCGTGCCCTTTATTTTTTGGTTTTCAGGGTAGTCTGTTTACAGCGCCATGTCGGACCAAGAGGCTGCTGCCGCCGATGGCGAGAAGAAGCTGAGCAAAAAGGAGCTGAACAAGCTCGCCAAGAAGGCAAAGAAGATGGAGCTGACCCAGCAGGTTGGTAACGGAAAACGGATGATTTTCAAACTTTCGGCTGCATTGTCTAGTGTATTATCAGAAGGGTCCGTCCGCCAATGACGCGAGCGGTGACAAGGAAGAAGACGTGAGCGTCGGCTGCTACGGGTCTTACGGGCTCGTCCAGTCCACCGATGAGAAGGACATCGTCTTCACCGAGCTGAACGCAATCAACAAGGACCTGGCTAACAAGGAGGTATTTGAAGCTTTTCCGCTAAATCTCTTGCTTGTAGATCTGGGTTCGCGGTCGTGTCCACACCACTCGCTCTACCGGGAAATCCTGCTTTCTGGTACTCCGCCACAAGGTGCACACCATCCAGGTATGATAGTTTTACATGAAAGCAAGTTTCACGATTGTTAGGTTGGTCTCTTCAAGGGCGACCTCGTGAGCAAGCAGATGGTCAAGTTTGTCGGAGCCATTCCCAAGGTATTTTCAGTGTTTTGGCTTCCATTTCCTTTTCAGGAGTCGATTATCGACATCCAGGCCAAGGTGGTCGTTGCCGAGCAAGAAGTGTCGGCGTGTACCCAAAAGGAGATGGAACTGCACCCGATTCAGGTAAGGAAATAGCAATTGGTTGGTATTGTGGTGTTTTAGGTCTTCGTTGTTTCCTCCTCGGAGCCCCGTCTGCCATTGCAAATCGAGGACGCATCGCGCGGCGAAAATGATCCTTCTGGGCTCGCGGTCGTCAACCTCGACACTCGGCTTGATAACAGGTAGTCTTTTTCTGAAAAATTCAACTTTTTAAGAATCCTCGATTTGCGCACAACAACCACCCAAGCGATCTTCCGGGTCCAGGACGGTGTCTGCCACTTTTTCCGCTCAATTCTTCGGGAACGTGGCTTCACTGGTAATATTCTTCAGGCTTTCGGTTTCAAAGCTTTTAGAAATCCACACGCCGAAGATCATTTCTGCTGCCTCGGAGGGTGGAGCCAATGTCTTCACCGTCAGCTACTTCAAGGGTCAAGCCTACTTGGCCCAGTCGCCACAACTCTACAAGCAGATGGCAATCGCCGGTGATTTCGAGAAGGTTGGTGGCCTAGTTTATCAATTCAATCTGATTTTAGGTGTTCACCGTCGGCGCCGTTTTCCGTGCCGAGGACTCGAACACCCATCGCCACATGACCGAGTTTGTCGGCCTTGACTTGGAGATGGCCTTCAAGTTCCACTATCATGAGGTAACGAAATTTGTGACTTGGAGAAGATTATATTGCCGTTTTTAGGTGATGCGCACAATCGGTGATGTGTTGATCAACGTTTTCAAGGGGCTGCAAAGGGAATACGCCCATGAGGTAAGAATTCGGATTCCGCTCGAACTGTTTTTTTTAGATCGCCGCCGTCGGGCAACAATACCCGGCCGAGCCCTTCCGAGTTCTGCGAGCCGGCTTTGGTCTTGAAGTAAGCTACTTTTCTTGAGCGTCCATCCATTGTTTTAGGTATGCTGATGCCGTGGCGATATTGCGCGAGAACGGTGAAGAGATTGGTGATGAGGAGGACCTGTCGACGCCCCTGGAGAAGAAGCTCGGTCGACTCGTCAAGGACAAGTACAAGACCGACTTCTACATCCTCGACAAGTTTCCGCTTGCCGTCCGACCATTCTACACGATGCCCGACCCTCACGATGCGCGCTACTCGAACAGCTACGACATGTTCATGAGAGGTAAGGGTTGAGCTTTATTTGTTGTTTTGGAAAAAAGTATGAGGAGAATCGTAGCCAGTGCGTTTCAAACAATTCTTTTTAGGCGAAGAGATCCTCTCCGGAGCCCAGCGTATCCACGATCCGACGTTCCTCACCGAGCGCGCCAAGCACCACAACATCGAGCTCGACAAGATCCAAGCCTACATTGACGCGTTCCGCTACGGATGCCCGCCGCACGCTGGCGGTGGAATTGGTGAGCGAAATTACGGAACCGTATTTTGTTTCGGAACGGCTTATTTTACTGTCTGCGCGTGTCGTTTCTTGAAAGAGTTGTAGTTCAAAAATTTATACTGCCTTTAAGAAAAGCGGCGCCCTTGGTTATAAAATTTTTACTTATCTTTTTTCCGGTATGGAACGCGTGACGATGCTCTTCCTCGGCCTGCACAACATCCGTCTGTCGTCGATGTTCCCTCGTGACCCGAAGCGCATCACCCCCTAAGCCGGCTTCTCACCCCTTCCACTTGTTCCATTTGTAACTTATCGCCTTTCGTTGTTCTGTTTTTATCTACTTTTTTTTTCGCGCCTGCGCGTCAGGGCCCCAATTCTTGTCATTGCTTTGTCTAGTTGTGCATTTCCCCGTCAAGTGTTATGCCTTGTTATAAATGGTTTACAGCTCTCGGTTTTTATTCGTAATGGCTAGTACAAAGCATCACATTTGAACCAAATTATTATATTTTTTTTGAAGTGATAGGGCTTGGAAAACTTGGTTATGATCTAGCCTGGCTTGCTTGTGGTGTATGGGGCTGTCAGGCCCAGCAAAACGTTCGCCTTGGTTTTGAGAGTAAGGACGCGTCGCGTGGTAAACAACGCTTTAGGCGATCTGCGGATAAATACGGCTTAGAAAACTTGCTAATTTCTCCCTGATCGTGCGCACCGATGCGGCCAGCGCCCTCGGCAAGTACGAATCTGAACGTGACGGTACGCTTGCCCAACTCCTCGCGGACAGCCACGCAAATCTTATTTTCGACGGAAAGGGGCCATTTTTATAACCCGTAATTTTCCTAGCTTCAACAGGCGATTGTCTTATGACGGTTAATGATCTCTATTTTCCGGTACACAAAGCCTAGCTTAAACCTGTGTTATCAGCGGCCGTGTCGAACGGCTGAGCTGGCTATGAATGGCGCTGATTTTCATGACTTGAAAAATAGCGCAACGCTATTAGGAAAATTTTCGGACGGTGAAACCAATTTCTTTTTTTGCAGCAAATTTATGCAGCCGCGACATTTCAGTCTTTATTTACAATAGCCACTGCCAAGCATCACAACCGAACGAGTAATTGAGAAAAAGGCGATCATCTTGGCGCCGACGACGGCGATGGCGATGTGGTAGGGGATGGATGAGGTGGCCGCTTTGGCCTTCAGGGTGGCCGGTTCCCAGTTGTTGCACAGGTCAGTGTCGCACCCACAGTCCACCCGAATAACTGGAACACGGAAAGTTATGCGTTAGCCTTTTTGGTAAGAGACGAGGAGCGCCCCCCCAGCCGTAACTTTTCATCCATGCGTTCCAATAATGCGTGGAGTATATTCAAAATGTTCGCCGTGGTCGCTTTAGCCATTTTATGACAATTTTGTTGTAAGGAAACAACGTTTTTATAGCAATTCGAACATTGCGAACATTTCCAGATAGTCCACGCATTAATAGGACGTATGACTCAAAAGTTAGGGCTGGCGGCAAACTAGAATCTGACCCCAAGCCGGCCTATCCACTCACCGCCGTCAGTCCCTTTATGCGGGGCGCAGGTGATCTCTCACTCCTTTCGGTAGCAGCCTCGCTCCCATAACCTTTCCATCCAAGTCGATTTGAGCGTAGCACTGATCGTCCTCGCAAGTCGGCATGTCCTAGAGCCCCAGGTTTAACGGTGAAAAGGGTGGATGGCGGGTGGTTAGAGTGCAGTTTCCCCCTCCCCATCCAGCCGGCGCCCAACTTTCGTATCTCGTTTGTCTACAGGTGTGTATAGTATACCAAACCGTTCGCCTTACTCTGATGAGTATTTTGGTATACTTTACTACCCGGTAGGATAACAAGGAGCCGAGATACGGTAGGTGGGCGTCGGCTGGAGGGGCCGGGGCAAACTGCGCGTAAGCTTGGCTGGTTGGAAAACCGCATGCCCACTTTGCTGCCCTGCATGCAGTCCCGGTGGTAGGGACCGTCGTAGCCCTGGCCGGAGTGGCACCTGTAGCACTTGACGGCTGGGAGAAGCTGAGGTGGACGACGAGCAGGGTCAGGCGAGGAGATGCCGAACAGCGGGCAGACATCTTGGAGAAATGGAACACGAGGTAGCTGCAAATTTTGGTCGTTGTCCTGACTGCAACTGGACTTTAGATGTATGCAAATTTTGCGTTTGTTTAGCGTTTGCTGCTTTCTCGTAATCAGGAGCTCGAGATTTGTTAAAACTATCGGCTGTTGGCGTTTCAGAGTTTATTTACAATACCCAGTGCCAAGCATCACAATCGATTCAAAAAAGGGAAAAAGAAATTCAGAAAAAGGCGATCAGCTTGGCGCCGACGACGGCCATGGCGATGAGGTAGGGGCTGGATGAGGTGGCCGCCTTGGCCTCCAGCGCGGCTTCATCCAAGTTGTTGCACAGATCACTTTTACAATTGCAGGTCCATAGCTCTTCCTGGTCTAAAGTTAGCTGTATTTTTTAGAGATATGGATTCTTTAGGATTCACGGGGGGACCAACTTTTTTCGCAGCAAGCCTGCATTTTTTTTATTAACAGCGGATGTGTTTCTAAATTGTTTCTAGCTATTCCTAAGCATAAGAACTATTCAAATTTTTTTAATTACCAAAGTGTCCACTTTTTAAAACATTTTTCCAACTTTTTTTGAAAGTTTTTCTACTTTAAATATAGTTAAAATTTACTAAAAACAATTAAAAAAACCCACTGATTTTGGATTACTAGGGCCCACGGGGGCCAGGAGGAAATTGGCTACGGACACCCCACCCCCAGCCGGAAGGTTTGGCGTAACTTTACAATGTAGGCCAAATTAAAAAAGTATATTTTTGACGCCTATCGAATGGCGTTGAAAAATCCCACAAAATAAGCGAAAATAGGAGAAACTGAATAACCCGAAATCCTTACACTCTTCGTATTTTTCACGGCGGCAGCCCATGAAGACCGGAAAATCCCGAGAGACACAGCTTCTGCGAAAATGCGTCCCATTCGGATGGGTTAGCATGTACGTTTCGCAAGCACTGTTGGTCTCGCAGGTCGGCAAGTCCTGGAAATTGCTCGGAGGGTGAAAAGCCCCCCCGATTCCGGGTGTCCCAAAAAATGGAAAGTCATCTTTGTTTACGATATACGGTACTGGACTCTTAGCGGTCGGGGAAATCTTTAACCGGGGGAACCAAGCGTCGGCGTGCCAATCCAGAGCCGCCGCTAGATCAATCCCGGCCCCCTCTTGGGAGCCGAATTTCTTTTTGCTCTTTTTTGCAATCGCTTCAGCGCGGCTTCTAGATGCGTTTTGATACCTCATATTAACAAAGTTAACAACTTTGTATTTTTATGGGACATTTTTTCCGCGTTTTTCGCCTACAATTCGCGATTTTTTCAATGTTAGTATTCCTCGCGCAAGCTAAATGATACACCAATCGATGCAGAAAAATCTCGCGCATCTTTCTATGCTGGTTTCAGGTTGCGCTCGGAATACTAAAAATGCGAAAATCTCAAAAAACTGTTTTTACTATTCGATTTAACCATGCTCCGGAAGCTCCTAGATATCAAAAATCACTAAAAACACGATAAACATACATAACATATTATCCACATCTAGGTATAGACGTAAAAACAAAAAGTGTTTCACGCCTCTCGCTAACAGCCCAGAACCAGTTTTCGCGAGATTTTGAGATCATCGACACGTTAATAGGACGGGGGGTGGGCGGAGACAATTTCTCACGCCATGCCAACCTTGCTGCCCTGCATACAGTCCGGGTGATAACGGGGCCAGTCCGGGCTGTAAAGAAGCTTTGTTAAGAATGTAGGGGTGATTTACGGAAGCTTGTTTATGTCGTCGTCATCGGGTTCTCCGTTGCGGCACTTGTAACACTTGACTGCGTGGGAGAAGCTGAGGTGGAAGACGAGCAGGGCCAGCGCGAGGGCCACCGAATAGCGGGCAGACATCTTGGAGAAATGACTAAGAAGGATGGATTAATCTAAAAAGCGTCATATTATCTAAACATGTTTTGGATATGTATGCAAATTGCGAAAAGTTCCACATACTTTTTCAAACTGTTTGGGATGTTGGAGATTGAGATAGAACGCTCCTTGAGACTCTACATTACCCCCAGGCGCGGACATATCCTTTTAAGACAGAGACAGAGAGAGCGGGAGAGAGAGAGAGAGAGAGAGAGATCGAAAAAGCGAGAGAAAGCTCCCAGAGAGATACTTTATTCGCCATAACCAATGAAAAGCATCACATTCAAACGGCCAAATTCTTATTTTTAGAAGTGGTTGATCATTTTGGCGCCGACGAGCGAGATGGCCATGAGGTAGCTGACGCTAGATGACGTGGATGGCGGTAGGGCCATCGCCATCAAGTTCGTCGAGTTCCAGTCGTTGCACAGGTCCGTGTCGCAGCCGCACTCCCAGCCATCGTCTGGCAAGAGAGTGATTGAAAGAGAGACAGAGAGAAAAAGCAGAGAGAGAGAGAGAGAGAGAGAGAGAGAGAGAGAGAGAGAGAGAGAGAGAGAGAAAGATATCGAGGCTAGCTTACCAGCAACGCATTCTGGCTGCTCCTGGGCGCAATGCCGCATCATCCCCAACTCGCCGCTCGTCTCCTGGCCGAGGTACGCGACGCAGTACGTGCCGTTACAGGTTGTTACGTTCTGAAAACGTATTATAGACAGAGAGAGAGAGAGAGAGAGAGAGAGAGAGAGCGAGAGAGGTGGAGAGAAAGATAGAGTGAAATATTCATACCTCGCCACCATCCATACAATCGGCGTGATGGAAGAGCGGCTTGAGGCTGAATTTCGCGTACAAAGGATGTGATCTATGCAACCTACAGCCCGTCGGACCAATTTCCGGCCGATCTGCACTGGTAGCACATCGTCGTCTCGCCGACGCCGAGGTAGACGACGGTCAGGGCCAGTGCTAGAAGCACCGAATAGCGGGCAGACATTTTGGAGAAATGACTGAGTCCAGTTAGACGAATTCATATTAGTTTATTGAAATTGCGGATTAGTGTTTTCATTTGTCGTTATCCATTTTCAAGACCGCTCAGACTCTCAATTCCCAATAAACCCGGATAATCAATAATTTACATCAGCACAAGGAATTTGAACGAGAAGGCCTTCCAAAAATCCCCTATTGCAACGAAATGCCCAATTTTTTCTGGGCGGTCGTACTGCTCGCCGTCATCGGCCACCAGAATCGCCTGGTCAACGCCACTACCTGCTTCAAATGCTGGTCTGGGGATCAGCAGGCCATTCACCAATTTCAGCTACTGTAAGCGCAAGGAAAAATTTTATGACACCGTATTTTCTAGAGAACCCGAATTGTACGGGGATGTCGAGTACAACGAGCACTGCTCCGACGAGAATCAGATGGTATCGCATCTTTTGAATTAAACGTTTGCAATAGACTTATCTGTTCATTTACGTGCTAAATTTGTATACCTCAATTTACGCTAGGTTTTCCCGTAAGCCAGCTCCTCCTTTAAGGCCGTCGTCGAGGTGAGCGAGTGTCCGCGGGGCAAATGTTTTGCGCGACGCCTCGAAGACGCCGACAACCAGCCGCTCACCGTCAGGAACTGCTACGCGGGCCCCAAGTGGAAACGTGATCGCTGGCGGGTCAAGACTCCCAATTGTAGGCAGCCTTCCGGTTTTGAATTGTCGCTTGGTGGCCGTGGTCCGTAAGTGACGGAAACGCGACGCAAAAAAGACGCAAAATATACTCAAAAGCGCCGCAAAGGGCTCGATTTATTTCCGGGGTAAGACTCCAGATACCCCGCCCCCAGGCGGCTCGCAACTTATGTAGCTCGCTCCCTGTTCATCTCCAGGGTGTGTAAAGTATACCAAAATGTTCGTCTTGCCCTGGCGAGCATTTTGCTTTACTTTACACACCTGTAGATGAACAGGGAGCTGGGATAGAAAAGTTGGGGGCCGGCTGGGCCGGCTGGGCCGGAGCTGGAGTTGCCATTTCGCTTTTTGCTGTTGCAGACACGATCTGGGACTACGGCTGCGCCAGCAACAATTGCAACTTCCCGTCGGTGGAATGGCTGAAGGAGGGTTATAGTGACGGAACGGAAGGACCGAACGGATCCTAGAAACAATCATCACCGATCGAATGCTTTTTCGTGCTGTATAGTTAATTATCAATAAACTTTTATCTCTACGAGTTTCGGCCCATTTTGCTGCAATTTGGAGCGATCGAAGGCAAAGGCTTGGAAATCCGGTTTTGGTGGTCTGTCGGCATGCACACGCTACGCACACATGACACACACGCTACGCATCCGTTGAGTATAAGCTTCGCACATGCTACGCATACGTTATGCACACGTTACGCACACATGCGCGCTCGCTACGCACACGCTACGCATCCGGTGCGCATTTGGCACCCACACGCTTCGCTACGCACACGCTTCGCTACGCAAACGCTTCGCTAGGCACACGCTATGCACACGTTACGCACACGCTCCGCACGCTTTGGGGGCTCGCTACGCACAAGCTAGGCAGCCGCTTGACGGCCGCTACGCACCCGCTACCCACACGCTACACGCACGCTATGCACTCGCGAGGCGGCCGCTAGGCGCAAGCTAAGCATACGCTAGGCCCGCTTCCGCTTCCAATCCCCTGCACATGCACCACGCCGTTGTAACGCGTCCACTACGGATCCAGCACGCATTTGCTAGTTACACATTACGCACACGAGACGCACCTGATAAGCACGTTTCGCACAAGCTAGACATCTATCAGTCGCACGGTACGCACCATATGGGTGTCTTCCAAACATCACTACGAATGGCTACGAGTCGCTACACGCCATGGATGGATCTCAACTGAGATTCCTCGCAGCGAATGGAAAAAGTAGTCTTTTGCGCCAATTTCAAGCTCCAAAAATGATATTTTGGCTACCAATTATGATGAGCGACGATTCATAATCGAGAGAATTGGAGAAAGGGAACGGACATAAATGAAGGGATTGCTCCAAAAATTCCCGAAAATGCCTAAAGTTTGCATAGTATTTTAGCCAGTGATACGACGTGGCTTCTACCGTGTTGTAATTTTATTTGGTGCAATTAAGATTACTGATAACAAATTTATTGAAAACCCAGACCTCGAAAAGCCGCTTGTAGATTTATTGAAACGCGAAGGAGAAGATTGCGAATAACAGAGCCATCGTGACGCAAATTCCGGAACCAGAAGACTTCATTAGAGGGATAGAGGCTTTTCCTTTCGTTTCTTCCAAATTCTTCGGTCCCACAACAGCGCCTGGGGAAGCTCCAGAACCTGACGGTCCACTCATATGGAACTTGGCTTCACCGTTTTTTTTCGGTTCCGTAGCGTTTGGCTTCGGAAGCACTTCATTTCCGGAATTCGGGGGTTGGAACGCTTTAGTGCTGGAAAGTTTAGCATTTTTCGGCTTTGTCGTGGACACGTCAACTTCAGAATTTGGTAGCTTCGAGCTTTGTAGCTTCCCAAGCTCTGGTTCAGTCTTCTTTGGCTTGGTAGTCGACGCGTTAATTCCAGAACTTGTAGTGACCACGTCAGCTCCAGAATTTGACGTTTGGGTCGTTGGAACAGGGCCAAGATCAGAACTCTTAGCTTTGCTAGTTGTGGCTCAGAATTTGACGTACTCGAAGATGGAATTTCTGGAGTTTCAGCATGCTTCGCCGGTTGAGTAGTGGCTACGTCAGCTCCCGAATTTGGCGCATGGGAGGTTGAAATACTGCCACGAGCGTGAGTTTTGGGCTTGGTAGTTGTGGCTCCTGAATTCGACAAGCTCGAAGCTGGAATCTTTGGAGCTTTATTTTTTGCCGATGTAGTAGTGCGCAGACCCTTTCCAGAAGTTGTCGTCGTCGACGTCGACGTGGTCGTCGTTTGAACAGTAGTAGAATCAGCATTTTTTGGTTTGGTAGTTCTTGTTCCAGAATTTGGCGTACTCGAAGATGGAATAATTGCATTTTCACTATTCTTCGCCGGCGTATTAGTGGCAACGTTAGGGCCAGCGTTAGCTAGATTCAAGGGGGCTACATCTCCAGCAGCGGATCTTTTCGCCTTCGTTGTTGTGGCTTCAGAATTTGGCGTGCTAGAAGATCGAATAAGTGCATTCTCAGAATTTGCAGGCCCAGAATGCGTCGTCGGAATAGTGACGGGGGCAGAACTCAGTGGCTTGGAGGTTTTTCCATTTTCCGGCTCAGGTTGAGCCGTATTCGGCCTCGTCGTCGACAGGCTAGCCACAGAATTTATGTTTGAGTCGTTTGAATATTGCCGGATTCGGAATTATCCGGCTTCTTATCAGCGGACTTGTCTTTACCAGCATCCGACTTTAAAGCAATTGCGTGCACGAATAGACAGGCTAATAAAAGAAAAATAGAAAGGCGTTTAGATCGGAAACGCATTTCCAGGCCAAATTTCGATGATGATGTAAAAGCCAAATGAACGCTCATCCCGTTTCGACCCCGAATTATGATTTGGCTGGGGACGGGGCTCCAGAATCTTATGAATTAGGCCTGAATCACCTCCAGCAGGCCAAAAGCCCTATTAACCGATAAAAACTAGCCCGAAACTTAGTGTGTTGATTTCGCTTTTTGTGCGTTTTGATCCTTCATATCAACAAAACTTTATTAAAATGAAAAGCCACTTTCCTGTGTGAATTTATTCTACCGTAAAGAAAATTGAGAAAAACAAAGCAATTGCGAGCATCGTTCCGGATCCGGAAGTTGTGGATTGAGGACCGGTTATGTCTGTTTCTTCAGAAATAAGCGTTTTGGCGTCGGAATATCAAGTTTAGAACGGGCCGACGTATTCGTGGTGGTCATATCATCCCCAGAATTTGGTAGTTGAGAAGAGGGCGGATTTGGAAGGATGCTAGGGCTGGAGCCTGCCGGCGTTTTTGTGGTGGTCAGATCATCATCTGGTTTTCCGGAATTCGGAGGCTCAGATGTTTGGCTAGATCCAGATTCCAGGGTGGACCCGATTTCCTCAGAATTGTTCATCTCCGGAAGGGCTGCAGTGACTGGATTTTGCGGGCTGCTTTCAGAATTTACGATATCAACGCCAGCGGTAGTGACGTCTTCCGAAGACGGTGATAGAGAAGGGATTTCGGAATCCGTAGAATTACCGAAGCCGAACTGCTCGGTGCCGTTGAAATTTCCTGGTCTCGTTGCCTTAGTTGCGTTAGTAGCAAGCGTGGCATTTCCGGATTCATTAGGCGTAGAATTAGTGGTATTCGAAATAGCATCGTTAGAAATGTCAGTTTCGAGACTCACCGTCCTTCTTGAACTCGTGTGTGGCATTGCTGTCTTTCTTTGAACCATCATCCAATGTGTCTGACGTTTCTTTTTGTAGATGCCCTCAACCTCCTTCAACTCGTCGATCAAAGAGCACCCGCTGCAAGATCCGTCTGCCGTGGTTTTCCCCAGAAAAACAGCGAATAAACCGAATAAAAGTAGAATAGAAAATTTTTGGCGACGGCACTATATCGGGAAACCTGCAAGGTGAGAAAACTGAAGAGTCTCCAAGCATATTTCAAGCGCAAAATTATACTTTGTCTAGTGATGATCGGCAGTAAAAATTTTGACTTTCTGTCTGATTCATTGTTCCGAGTTGCTTCTGGAAAAAAAATGGAAAAGAAGAGAACGATGGTGCAAATAAAGCAAACTGCTGTAAGAGTATCAGCAATGCCCCGAGCTTTTTCTTTTTAGAATGTTCGTGACAGGCATTTATTCCGATTTTATCTATCTTAAATGATCTGGCTTATTCAATCGAGTCCATATATTTAACTTAGTATGCTCTAACCTCTAGCTATAATATTCGCGATATTTTAAAATATTTGCGGAGCTACAGACCCGAAGGAGCTAACCAAGGCATGGAGAGGGATACAGCAGATGGGGTGAAAGCCGTGTTTTCAGACACCATTCCTGTGGACTTAGCGCAACTTTTTTGTCGACCCTGATCATTTATTTGATGTCTGAGATGTCTCTTTGAAATGTTCAAACTCTAGGTGAAATATCCGAGTTTATTGACACCTTTAAAAATCAGAAAAGCGCGAAGGCGAGGGCGATGACGGGAAACATCATCGTCATGACCACCGAGGTAGAGCCTCCCGAACTCTCCACTAACTCCTTCAGTCCGTCCGAAGTCAGCTCGTTGCACAAGTCCTCATCGCAAAGCTGCATCGAGACCATACCTGCAAATGCAACTATAGATTAAAAAATCGTTCTTCTCCGTGTGTCAAGTGGCGGACAAAAGCTTATGCAAAGTTCGCATGTTAGTTTCTAGCTGAAGCTAACGGTACGACCCTGAATCGAAACTTTTTTAAAAATCCTTTAATATCGAATGCGGGCTAAATTGTACGACGAAATGCGCGCGTTTTCTCGTGGTTTGGAGGGCATTTGAATGGTCTAAAACTCATCCCCGAGCCGATCTTTCTCCGGACTCAGGGGGCCGACTTTTTTTTTTGGGACAACGTGCACAAGGTGGGGTGATTTGCACCACAGCCCGGCTTTTCAGAAGTGAGCTTCGGAAAACTGTGTTTCGGAAGTTGCGACGCGGGAAAATGATCGCTTCCTGAACCCACCGATACCAGTGTCGTGCTCTCCGGCCCCTGTGACTTCGCCAAATTTCTCGATAAGCTCCTTCGTGGCACAAGTCCGCACAATATGGTCCCGGCCACCAATGACTTCGAAAAGAACGTGGATGCACAGGTTGCCTTCACATGTCGCCGTCTCATCCTACAAGCAAAAAAAATAAGTCGCTCGGTTGCGGTCACCGTGACGTCCACACAATCTTTCGACGAGTAGTCGCTGCCATCGACAAGCGTCTTGTATTCAGGGCTAAAATACGATTTTTCTCCGCAATTTTTTTGCTTTCTCTCGACGGATCTCATACCGAAACCGGTTCTGATTTGTTAGCGGGGGGGGGGGCCTACGCCCTTTCCTTTCCCAATAGGCCGGCTGCCTATTAACAGTTTCCTCGCCGATGTCCCCTTCCCCTACCAAACCAAGACCAGAAGAGCATGAGAAAGCTCATTGGAACTTAAGCTCAGTTTTTCTGAGCAAACTGTGTAGGCTGGTTTTGCCTAACCAGGGGACGTCTTTAGTGACAGTCGAGTCCGAGCGGGACCAAGCCTATCTTGTGTAGAATTTTGCGATTCCGAAACGATTTTGAAAATTATCAAATTCAGATGTATCAGATTAAAAATGTTCTAAAGCTTTTCGAGGCGAAAAGGCAAAATTTCCCGAAATTGGGGCAATTCCGCACTTAAAACCTTCGTAGTTTTTTAAATCTGATCGTTTTGCAAGATTTGAGCGAGGATCATTCAGAGCAGTCACGGAATGCGCAAAATTCAGCATAAGACGCGCTTGGTCCCGCACGGAAACCCGATTGTCATTAAAGGCACCCTTCGTAAGTATCAGGTTGGAAAGAAGTAATGGCACAAAATCTTTAAACCGCTGTAAAAACCCGCAGGAACATCCGATTCGAAAGTTTGTTATATGGTTTGGTAGATCTTCGGATGCTCTATCACGGAACGACCCTCAAAACGCACAAAAGCTGACGGACGCAAAGATACAGGCCTCAGAGTTTCGCAGAAAATTAGGTGAAAGCTTCCAAGCGAGATATCTCTGCATACAGGCATTTGCATACGATACTTTTAACACGAATCGATAGCCTCGAGGAGTAGATATCGATAGATGTTGAGATCATCGAAATCGGACACTGGATGGCCGAGATATGGGCCTTCAAAATCAATACATTTTCTGGATTTTGGTTCGGGAGCTGAAGCAAACGCAGCAGTTTTTGGCTCGCGCAGGCCAAAATGTATGGGATTTCGAGAAAAGTTCTAAGAAGTGGACCAAAATTCTAGGGGGCATATCTCGGCCATCCAGTGTCCAATTTTGATGATCTCATCATCCATCGATATCTACTCCTCGAGGGCTATCGATTGGTGTTAAGGGTATCGTATGCAAATGCCTGTATGCAAAGATATCTCGCTTGGAAGCTTTCACCTAATTTTCCGTGAAACTTCTGAGGCCTTTATTTTCGCGTACATCAGTTTTTGGGTGTTTTGAAGGTCGTCTTGTGATAGAGCATCCGAAGATCTACCAAACCATATAGCAAACTTTCGAATCGGACGTTCCTGCGGGTCTTTACAGCGGTTTACAGATTTTTTGCCATTACTTTCTTTCCAACCTGATAGCTGCATAAACCGGCCCAAGCTGCGCCCCAAAACTGAATTGACACCACTGAGGCGAAGTTTACTTGTTAGCCCCCGTTTGCCATGGTTTGCTTACTCTGTCTTTAGTTTAAGGAGAGATGCCTTGTTGAAACCGTGGAGACATTTGTAGCAGTCGGCAGCCACGTGCTGAAGATAGAATCCGAGGAGGCAGGTGAGCAGCAGAAGAACCGGAGCGCGAGAAGACATTTTCCAGGAATGGTTTGGGGTCTCCAGGAGCCCCTTTTCAAGCCGAACGTTCTTGTTTTGTCGTGAACAAGAACGAATCAAAGGGGACTTTTGTGATGATTAGGGAACGAAAGGGAACGAAATTAAAACTGGAAGAAAATTAACTGTTTTGGCTGGTTTCTATGAATAAACGGCGGTCGCAAGGAAGGGCTGTCGCAACATGACTAACCTGTCATGTCATGTCACATTGCAAACGAAAGAAGTTGAAATCAAGAACATTGAAATGTCTAAAACATGTGTAAAAATTAAAAATGGGATTTATTCGCTTCAAAGCATCTTTAAACCCAATCACTCGCAAAATACAATCCGGCTTTCCGCCTATTTATTCAACTCCATTTCAGCGCTAATCACAAAATTCAGAAAAATCCGAGCAGTTTGGCGACAAAGGTGGTGAAGAGGGGGATGGCGACCGTCGAAGGGGAAGACGAGGCGCTGCTGGTCGGAGCCGGGGTGGCAGCGGCTTCCTCATGCGATCCCTCGTGGGCCATGTCGGCGCGGATCTTCATGGACCTCTCGATGACCATCGGCTTGGCGCCGTCCTTCAGCTGGGCCAGGGTCAGCTTGTTGCACAGATGGCCCTTGCAGTCCAGCTCCCATTGGGTGGCTGAATTGGGAGAGTTAAGGGGTTGAACCGATTACGCTGTTAAAACGACCATTAAAGTTTTGAACTAGCTACCAACTACAGTACTGGACTGACAATGCGAGCGGGTTAAAAATTTTGAAAATCGGAAAATATTAGCCTTTTTGGTCATTTTTCATGCATTTTTATCCAAAAAGTCAAAAGTATTACTTTCTATATTGTTTTTCTATCTAAAAAACAATGTAAACTGCCATGAAAAGGATTATATTTTGTTATGGGGCTACAAAGAATCACGGGGAAAAAATTTGGTTCCCCGCTAACAGCCGAAAACTAGTTAAAGTACGCCAGGCAACGCCATGACCTTTCCCTCTGTTTAAAGGCGTCAGGACACCACCCACCGCCCGGCCCGTCGATCTTCGTCTGCCCGACGTCGAATGAGGGGGCGTTGTGGCAGCGCGTAGAAGGAAGGCCCTTCCGTTGTCCTGCTCCTGGCGCAGGATCATGCACTTGTCACCCGGGCACTTGGGGATTGAGGGCTAGAACAGAGTATGTCGACGTAGTGAAAATGGGAATTATAGGCGTCCTGCTGAAAAGTCCCACATGGCCGTCCTCACATTTGGAGTGGGGCGACGCGGCGCGGAACATCTCCTGGAGCGCGAGCGGCCTGGAAGAGTTCAGGTCTAGGGCAAGTCTAACAAGTCTTGTCAGCCAAAGTTAAGTAAATAAAGTCACAGCTAGGCCTAAGCTAAGCCCAAGCTAATATTAAGCTAAGCCTAAGCTAGGCCTAAGCCTAAGCCTAAGCCTAAGCCAAGCCTAAGCTAAGCCTAAGCTAAGTCTAAGCTAAGCCCAAGCTAAAACTAACTAAAACTACTACTATAAGCCAAGCAAATCAGGTCAAATCCAAGCTTGAACCTAGCTTAATCCACAACAACCCTACAATTTGCCCATGGTCGCGGCATCGGGCCTGACACCGTGGAAACATTGGTAGCAGTCGGCGGCCACGGTGTGCAGGTAGAAGCCAAGAAGGCCGGTGAGCAGAAGAAGAACCGGAACACGAGATGACATCTTCAAGAAATGACGCGAGATTCAGGATCGATTTTGACGTTTCGATTAATATTGTAGATACTTATGGTAATTTAGAACCGCGTCTGCTTCCGGTAGTTCAGTTGGTGATGCAAATTGTAGCTATTTTAGCAGCACCTAAAATTTGAGTTCCGCCGGGTGGCTTGTATCTTTAGAAAGACTACCAGGGTTGAAAAACCGCTTCGCGGCTTTTCAACCCTGGCCCCCGTCTAGGATCTATGAAACTTTGCATAATTCTTAACCGATGACCAAAAAATGCAAACCACGCCCTCCCTTCCTTTTTATAAGCCGTTTCCACTTCCGGCGTATGCTAATTTTTCCCTAACAAAGAGGGAAGCCAAGATTTTTACAAAAACCTAATTTTAATAGCGAAAATAGCAGTTTTTCAAAGATTTTATGTGCGTGCAGTCGATTCCGGTCCCTTCTTTACCTAGTGACGTTTCTTCCTACCGAAAAAATGCTTCCCTAAGGCTGTAGGTGCGGAACATCCAAACGGAAGTGCAGGCAAATATACACACACACACAAACACTATTTTTTTTATATTAGAAAGACTATTAAGGCGCGTAGCGTGCCGCGGGTCCTGCCAAACCATTACAAAATTATCT
Source organism: Mesorhabditis spiculigera (assembly GCA_958295435.1). Classification (NCBI taxonomy): domain Eukaryota; kingdom Metazoa; phylum Nematoda; class Chromadorea; order Rhabditida; family Rhabditidae; genus Mesorhabditis; species Mesorhabditis spiculigera. The sequence continues at coordinate 20,435 of CATQJA010001369.1, forward strand.
AGGAGTTTACGTTACGCCGCCCCCCCCAAAGCCGAAGAGTCTCAAAGTTTTCGGTATTTTCGCTTATTTTGGTCGGGATTTTTGCAACGCCATTCGATAGAGCGTCGAAAAATAACTTAAGAGCTTTAATTTGAGCCTACATTGATGTAAAATAAAAAATTGATAATCAAAACTTTCCGGCGGGAGGATAAAGTATATAAAGTTTAGCCATTCTTTTGGGAAAATCCATATTCATGCCTTGCCAGTCCCTTTGATTCAAAGCAGTGTCCTGAAAATAGTGCTGAAATCTTTATTACTCAAATACAAGTTAATAAATTTTGTCCAGACGCTAGACAACAATAGAAGATTTCTTATTAATCCATCTGTATCGTCTTCATCGCGATAATCCGCGCGGAATCGAGTGGCATTGCGGAATTGAGGACTCAAGTCTGAATACCCGCCCAGATGGCAGTGATTTGAAAGGGGAGAGAGGCGGAAAGAAGGGCCCTCATTAGCGCCCACCACACACCCATTCATTAGGGCCCAGGTAACAATAACAGAAAAGATAGACGGGGCCCATCCCCCGGGGAAAATATCTTCACGGGATCGCCTTTCCTATAGCAAAGTTGAGCACTAGATTATCGAACCGGTTCATTATTGCGTGTTTGATGAATCATACTTTAATAGGATTTTTTATACCTTTTCGAATTTTGTTGTTAAGCTAGACGTTAATTAATGTCTTGAGTTAGAGAGTTAGAGTTAGAGTCGTGAGCCTTGCGCAAGTCTTCGATCGATACCTTTTTGGCGATTTTCTTTAGCGAGCGTTCCTTGTTGGCCTCGTTCATGAATCATAACTTAATTAGCTCATTCCATATTAAGGCTAATAAGATTCCTGGCGTGAAATAATAGCATAGGCGTGAATCTTGCCGTTTTATCCATGGTTACCTAATTTTTGGAGTTTTTCCTTAACGGAAAAGAAACTTTTGATGTGTTAGGAGTGCCATACCTGAACCTTATTACTTACATTACTGATAGAAGAAGCAGTTCTAGTCGTTTTAACTTATCATTTTCGCTTTTATTTCTTTTTTGGATAAATATTTCCATGTTTTGGAATAGTGCAAGAGTTACGAAGATATGCTAACAAGCAGCAACTTTGAGATTTTGGATGATTCCTAGTTTACATTCTCCATCGTTTTCCCCTGTTCTTCTAGGTATTTTGATGCTCATTACTTGTATTTTTTATGTTTGCGCACGCCTTTTTTGAGCAGTTGTGTGTTCTGCAAACAATTTTTGTGCAGATCACAACGATGCGAATAATGCGATGCTGATCCTGGTTGTTGCTCTACTCGCCCTCATCGACCGTTTTGAAGCCGTTCGACTGGTGGTTGTCGATTCAAGACAAGGGGTACGCAGGGATACTATCGATAGCTTAAATTTTACATGACATTTATCTATTAACAGTAACTTGAAAAGTTACAACAAAACCTTGAAGCCGTACTGTAACTGTTTAATTCTTTTCAGGCAAAAGCATTCTGCCAACGCGGCCTAGATGAAGCGGCAAATAATGGAGCTTGTTCTGAGAATATTAAGTAAGTTTTGCTATTGCTTCGTTTATATTAGCATTTAATAGGGTAACCCTGGTCGAGGGATGTTTACCATCAAGACCTGCCCTCGGAACCGTCAATGCATTGCGGCTGTATTATAGTGACGAGGTAACCTCTCTCTCTCTCTCTCTCTCTCTCTCTCTCTCTCTCTCTCTCTCTCTCTCTCTCACTCTCTCTTCTCTCTCTCTCTCTTCTCTCCCCCGTTCTTCCACATCTTCCTGCTTCAGGTTGACGCCTACGTTGCCCCACCGTGCGTCGATGAGCTCGAGCAGATCGCCCGGTTTTCGTACTTCAACAAGAAGCCGGTGTTGACCAGGACTCCGGTGGCTGTGGATATATTAAATATTGACGTAAAGGAACCTCAAAATTAATCATATTTTTTCTAGAACTTTCCAAATGTCGTCCAGTTCACCCCTACAACGTACGTCGGGCTGGCGATGGCATTGGGCATCATTGCCGCCAAGGTCAATGAGAAGCAGGTAGGGAAAGCGAGAGAGTGTGAAAGAGAGAGAGAGAGAAAGAGAGAGAGAGAGAGAGAGAGAGAGAGAGAGAGAGAATGATACAGAGAAAGTGAGAAATAATTTTTAGGTAGCCATCGTTGGCCCAATCCTCACCGACGATGATTACCCGATCGCGAAGGGCATAAAAGATTCGGTGTATTCTGGAGTCGGAGGCCTTACGGTCAAAGGCTACTACGAAAGTGACACCACTGATGATGACTTTGCTATCATCAGAGAAGAGCTTCTACAGTCTACCAAATGTAAGAGGCTTTTCTTAGTTCTCAGTCTCTTTTTGTCTTGCGAAATATCGAGTCTCTTGTAGACTACCATGTTAAGGCAAAAATTACTAAACTCTACCAAAAACTTTTTTATCATTCAGTGATTGTCGTCGGAGCCGACTTCCCGGATTTGGCACACGCCTGGGATGAGTTGGACCTGGGCGGGCTGCTAGCAAAGAAGTTCATGATCGTCATTGCTTGCGTGATGCCGACAGAGGTAGGGCAGTCCAGTATTCCAAAAGTCGGCTGGCAGAGGTCATTGGGGAATTGCCAGAAACTTGCCCTGCCGCACTTGAAATGGGAATTTTATGGTTCAAACCGGGCGAGAAGTATGTAGCTAACTAAAAACGTGCGCTAGTGACTTTCAAAACTTTTTGTTATGACAAGCTAGCGGAGAATCCGATGGATTTTTTAAACTTACTAGCTAGGACTTCAGGGAATTATATTTTTCCTTTTTCAGATCTGTGCCCTGCCAATCCGGGATCGAGCCGCGGTTGCTGGGCTGATTTTTGTAAGTTGAGCTAGTTTTTTTAGCCTATGTTTAACGCAACGTCAAGGCTATTTCAGGCTCATTTTAAAGGCAAAAGCAAGCCTACAAAATCGAAACCTCTTGCCGATTAGATCTCGACAGTAAAATCCTCGTCAAAAAGCCGAAAAAGGTGGAATCTTTGCTGACATGATATTTGGTGTGCCGCGTAGCTCATAAAATCTAGGCGACAAGACCTGTTAATTCTACATGTCAAAGCATCTATAAACCCTATTTTTCCAGCTAGCCCCGTGATGGACAATTTTGAAACTGTCGTGGCCGATATCCTGCCAGGCGAAGTCGCCTGGACCACTGAAAACGTAAGCGGCCACCCAATATTAAATCACCACATTCAATTTTATTTTCAGACGGCCCAATTTATGCAATTCATGGCGCTGTACAACGCATGTTATGGCTATTGCTTCAGCCCGGAGAAGAATTATGGGAATGGGGACAGTTATCAGAGCCAATTCGCCAATCATACTTTTACTAGTAAGCCAATTTTATTACATGGAGATAAAAACAAGCGAAAAAATGAATTACGGCATACTAGCAGCGACTCCTTAAGAGTTGGAGCATAATTTAAGGTCATAAAAAGTGAGAAAGCAGGCATAAATCGATAAATGGCTCATTCAGGATTTTCGTAGAAAAACCAGGAAATTACCAATTTAGACCTGATGGGCACATCGCTGTTTGATGGTGGAGGTTCGCTGGTTAGGGATTTTGAGGTGAAAATTTTGCCCTCCTCTTTCTTCTCTCTCTCTCTCTCTCTCTTTCTATCTCTCTCACTCTCACCTCTCTCTAGATCACTCTCTCGCTCTCTTTATCTCTGTTTCTCTACTTGACGCTGGTATTAAGTTGTCTGAACTAATTTTTTCTCTTCAGGCTGCCGCTTTCTCCGATTCTACAGCAAATGCTAGTCGCGTGATGCTAATGAAAGCAACGCCATTGAAATGTCACGGAACGGAGATATGCTTCTCTTTAGTAAGCAAAACTTGTCGTTAAAAATAAGGTTTTTCAGAACGAAATCGACTATGTGGACTCGATTTGGAAGGATCGGAAGGGGCAGCAGGTAAAAAAAAGACGTACTCTGGCTCTCTCTAGCTCTCTATCACTACATTACACTTCTCTTCCAGGTGGATCCCTGCATCCCAGCCGGTGACTGTAGCAACTATGCACCCTACATTATTGGCGGCGGTATAATTTTGGGAATTGTCGTCGTCCTAACCCTCATCTATTTCATCAGACGACGGTATGGCCTCTTTTAGGCCCCTATCGTCATTTTTTATCTAGAAATCGTCTGAACATGTTCCGAATGCACTGGAAAATCGCTAAGGAAAATTTGAAGATCATTGAGAACAAGGCGTCGTCTGTCAAGGGGCGGAGTGGTACGTATTTTACAGTTACTCGGTAGTTTGTAGCGTGAAACTGGTCTTTTTTATCCACAATTTATTCATCTACTTGGATTAAGGATCACGGGTTGGATTCATTTCTTCTACAAGTGGAAAATATAGATAATTGCTTAGAGAGAGCGATAGAGAGAGAGAGAGTGCGAGAGATGCAGCAACATGCATAAACCAAAGGTAGTACAAGAAAGTGCAGAAGGGATCAAAATGCGAGTTAGAAGGCTTGGAATATCATGGCTAACCGATTTTGGTAGGAACTCAAGCGGAGCTGTTTCCGGACTTGACCTCGGGAGCCACACGCTTCTTCGCAGTCACTCTCCTGACGGGAAATGTCACGGGCTTCGGCTAAAAACAACCTTATTTGGGATGAAAATTTACGATTTACCTCGTCCGAAGCTGACTTTCCATCCCTGGAAGACGACGTGTCTTGCGGCCATTTCTGAAATAGCGGATTAGCATTGTCTACACTTGATGTCTCTCTCACTCTCCCTCACTCTCCTCTCTCCCGTTCTCTCTCGTTCTCACTCTCTCTCTCTCTCTATCGCTTTCTCGCTCTTTTTTTCTCGCTTTTGAAGAAGTTTGATTTGTACCTGCAACACTTCGCGAAGAGTGACGGACGAGTCAGCGGCTTGCAGTTGCTCCAGCACTGTGGTAGAAGACTCTTGCTAAATTTACATCACCTGATTGTCGCGTTCGAGATGAGTGATATGGAGGAGAGAGAGAGAGAGAGTGAGCGAGAGAAAGAGGGAGAGAGAGAGGGAGATAAGCGAGTGAGAAAGAGAGCGATACAGACCGTACAAAACTTAAAAAACTCACCCCAATCCCTTGATCTCGACCCTCTGAGGAGGTACGGTAGCCGGGACGGCCAGTTGGTTCATCTGGGTAGTACGGTTGTCCTGGATTTCAAAGGCGGTGGGCAGGACGATTTGGCGAGTGCTGCGCTGGGTGCGACGGGCGCGAGCCTAAAAATTGGGAACATTAGCAAGTCTGTTAAAGTCTGTTGAAGACGACGTAGACGCCAGACAAACTTACGTTTTTGACTCCGCGATCCGCTCCAAGCGCACACGTGCACACGATCCCCTGGGGGCGTGTCTTGTAGAGGACATCGTGCTCGGGGCAGGGGTCACGCATCAGGCCTGGAATTGTGTAGCTGGCCATTCGGGGCGGGCTAAAATGGCCGTTCGTAGGAAGCATTTGGAATGTTAGCGGACCGAGGTTGAAAAATGTAACTTTTGGATAGCAGGATTTTGAAGAAAGGAGGATTTTGGGAGTTGGCCAAAAATAGAAAGGCAATATTTAGGCATCGAATTCGATATTCCAATAGTGAGAGATAAGGAGAGAGAGAGCGCCAGAGAGAGTGAGGGTTAAAGACAGAGGGAGAGAGACACAGAGAGCGCCAGAGAGAGCCCCTGAGAGTGACGGCCAAGAGAGAAAGAAAGGTAGAGAGAGAGAGAGAGAGAGAGAGAGAGAGAGAGAGAGAGAAAGAAGGAAACAGGGAAACAGACAGAGCGAGTGCAAGTGAGTGAGAGAGAAAAGGACAGAGGGATGCGCAGTTTTTGCGCGAAGCTTCGAATGTTTCTGAGCGAATGGCCCGATGAAGACTGTTACCCCTATCCCCCTAAAACAGTCCCGCCCACCACCCGAATTTTGTTTTGGCTGACTGGGGCCCCGGTCCCCCTGATTCCAAGATCTTTGCATACGATAAGCCGTCGGAATGAGCTTTCGGAAATCACGGGGTAACCCAGATGGCCCAGACGGTTTTTGTTGTAAAAATTTTCTCAGCTCCGGCCTGTACGATTTCCAGGAAATGGGGATGAACTCTTGGTCTTGACACTGTTAGGAACCCGAGGTTTTAAGGTACGATTTGCGAGAATAAAGCGTGATGCATTGACTCGCGGCTACATACATGAAAGATATATAGCAAAAACAATTCGGAAAAATGCCTTTCGGACCCTTTAAAGGGTCTGCCCGGGTTGCCTCAGATATTGATTAGATCTTGACATTCTCCAAAATACGCTGAAGCTGAACTTCGTAAAGCAAAATTCATGCTGTTGAACGCGAAAAGGAAGTTAGTAGATACTCTTAAGTTGAGTGGCGGGTAGCTGTCGAGACCGGATGGCTAAAAGGGCTCGATTTCATGGCCTTAACGAACAAAATCGCTAAAATTTACATCAGCTTTTTCAGCTGGTGGAGGGGCAGATACGTTGAGCAGCAAAAGACGAGTGATATCCAGCTACGCTTTACTCGGAACGGCCAAAGCCGAATTTATCGCCTTAAAGCAGAACCGGAAAATCAGATGGACCAGGTAATATTTCCACTAGGTTTCTACTTTTTCCCTTCTTGTCACTATCCCTTAAAAACGCCCTTAAGTTAAATTGCTATTTCCAACTTTTCAGACCAGAGCTAAAATTCCTCTTCGAGCTCAAGCAGCTCACCCACGATAATCTGACACTGGTTTTTGGGAATTTGCTGCAATGAAATGGAACATTTCTACGTCCTACACGCTATTGTCGAAAGGGCTTCGTTGGAGGTATTTGTTTTTCTGGATAAAATGACGCATTTTAGGACTTTGTGCTCGACACCGACTTCAACCTGGACGCTACTTTCAAATCGGCATTTTTAAGGATATTATAAAGGTAGGATTTGGTCTTGGCTCTATCAAAGCCTAAGAAGCTTATGTCGATAGACTCTTGCCTTCCAAACTCCATAAAAGGTACTAGGAATTCCGAAAATCGAGCTGAACGAGGTCTCGACTGCAACATTTTTTGGAAACATTTTAAGGCGTATAAAATTCTGAGGATTTTGGCACTTAAATCTGACATGGAACGAAGATTCGCAAGGGATTGTTGTGTGTAGTTTTTTTGCGCGTACTTGTTCAGACATAGTCGCCACGAGAGGTCGATATTCGGCTTGCTAGTACCTTTAGCCCCACATTTTCCAGGGTCTCACCTTCCTCCACAAATCAGCCATCGGCTACCACGGCCTTCTAACCGCCCAGAATTGCTTAATTGATGCAAATTGGTCTTGAAATTGACCCAATTCGGGATCAGCACGATGATACATGAATTTGTCAATGCAGACACCTTGAAGCCGCTGGAATTGATTTCATTGCAAAGTAAGCCCTTCGGAATTTAAAATTTTACAAACGTATTCGTTTAGCATATCACAACTTTGCTCCTGAGCTCTTGAAAAATCTGGAAATTGGCCGAAATTATCCAAAAGGCACCGTTCATGGCGATATCTACAGCATGGGCATGATTTTGTATCAAGTGCTCTTCCGGCAGCCACCGTATGATCGGTATATGATGTCGCAACGAGGTGAAAATTCGCTTTTTTGGATTACTGTAGATCTCTTGTTAAAATTCTACTGATTTATAACCATAAAACGATAAACTTAAACTTGGAAAGCAGCAATGAAGTAGAAGAACGTCAAAAAAAAAATACCTTTCACTTTCAGAAATTCTCGACCAAATCATGAATAACAATCTTCAACCGGAAGTCCATTCCGAGGGCGATGCTTTATTACAGGTATAGTAGGCTGTTAGCTCCGAAAGTGACAAATTACACAGTGCTTTAAGCTACGCTACACTCCAGTTTACGATCAACTAATATTGGCACTACAAAGATCAACCATTTTAGATCATGCAAGAGTGCTGGCGCCCAACCCCGGAGCCGCCCTAAGCTCCGATTGATCAATCAGAGTGCAAAAGGCTTTTGTGTCACGTAAGCTATATTTTTTGCCTTCAATGGTGCTTTAGAAAAGGAAACCTGGTGGATCAAATGATAAAAATGAATGAGAAGTATGCGCAAAATTTGGAGAAGATAGTCGCCGAACGGAATGCTATGTTGCAGGTGGCACAGGAGCAGACGGATAGACTGTTGTGCGAGATGCTGCCTGCGTAAGTGGAAAAAGAGAGACAGAGAGAGAGAGAGAGAGAGAGAGAGAGAGAGCGAAGCTTCGTGACCTTGTAGACTTACTGCGTTTCTGACCTCATTACCTTTCAGAACCGTCGCCCAAGTCCTGAAGCAAGGCGGCCTAGTCCCACCACGAAGCTACGATTCCGTTACCGTACTCTTCTGCCAGATCATGGACTTCAACACGCTGTGCTCGAAGAGTAATGCAGAACAGGTAAGAACTCATACTTTCTAGACCAAATTTAACTTATGTTTCTTCTTCTGAAAATCAAAATTTAACATTTTTTTAGATCGCAACATTTCCTCAACGATACCTTTACACTCTTCGATGAGATTGTAAAGTTCATGATGCTTATAAGGTAATTCTTTCCATCTGAGATTGTACCATCTAGCGGTAGCTATAGTTTAAAGTACATCCGGTCAATTTTTAGGTCGAAACGACTGGTGAAACCTATATGGTGGCCTCTGGTGTACCGACAGAAATGGAGGACGTCACGTCTTCGAAATTGCTGATATTTCGCTGGAATTGAGAGATGTAAGCCAGACACGGGAAGAGAGCGAGTCGAGAAAGATAGATAGATAGAAGGGAGAGTGAGAGAGAGAGAGCGTGAGAGAGAATGAAAAGCTGGAGAGATAGAGATTTTTAGGCCTCCTATCGCTACCAAGTCTCCACCTCCCCGACTTCAAAGTCCGAGTCCGCATCGGTTTCCACTGCGGTCCCATCGCCGCTGAGTCATTGGATTACGGTCACCTCGCTGTCTTTTCGGGGATACGGTAAGTGTCATACCCCCTTAACTTCCGATTTTTAAGGTCAATTTCGCGTCCCGGATGCAGTCAAACTGTCCACCAAATCAAATCCAGACCAGCGAGATCACAGCCCTGAAGTTGTTTGACGTTCCGGAGTATCGGCTGGTGAAGAGAGGAATTGTGCATGTGAAGGGGAAAAGGTATGTCTCGAAATTAGTCTGTCTCTCTCTTTCTCTCTGTCTCTGTCTCTCTCTGTAGCTCCTTCTCAGAAGCATTACAACTGCAAATCGCATATTTTCAGGCGAGGTAAACTGCTACTGGCTGAACGAGCACGTCCACGACCACCATCCACCACCTACCGCCAGCGGACAGCCACTTTCTTCAGCCAAATTCTGCCCCAATAAAGGTTTTTCGCTGTCCAACGATTCGTTGAATCGACAGGGGAGGAGACCGTCGCTAGGAGCACCCTGTCCTGTACCGCCACCAAGAGCTAAATCGCCGATGGACAAGAAAAACAGAAATAAATTGAGCTTGGTACAAGGAATTTGTGCATTTACATTTTTTGAGAGGATAAATATTTGATCTTGATAAAAAGGCAATAAATTAATAAAAGTAAAACTCTCTTTTCTTTAGGTATCCCTCTTCTTGTCGCTCTCTCTCGCCCTCTCTATCTCTATCTCTCTCGCTCTCAATACTGTGTTCTCCTACTTAACCCATTTTCCCAGTGATTTTCCGGCTCCAGCTTGCAGGCTATCTGAACCAACCAAGGTTCCTCTTAGGTCAGCTCTTTCTTCCGCTTCTTTTCTTCTGCCCCTTCTCCCTCGAGACCCAAGGGATGGACTCATTTGCGATTCGAAAATCAGCACTCCAATGCAGGGGCCACGCCCCTACGACGGCAAGTCGTCGCTACAGATTCTCAGATTTCACCAGGCTTTTCTGGTTGGTTTCACATGCCCGGGCTGTTTTTCGGAGTCCTGTTAAAATTTTATATTTGATGATTTTTCTTTCCTGAAAAACGTTCACCCACTCTCATGGCGTGTCTCATTTGCTTCCAAGTTTTTGCGAGCCTTTCTTCCGAGTTAACTTAAGTCAATTTAGTTTGCTAATAATATAATCCATTAATCGCAGTATAATTCTGTAGAGATTTTGATCACTCATTTTTTCTCTTTGAGCTAGAATTAATTTCTGCCCGGGGCCACTGAAAATCCATCACCATCAAAATTTCTCGAGGCTCAGAAAACGGCCAATGAAGGATTATCAATCATCAATGTATATCCGATCCCAATGTTGCTGATTTGTTATGTTCAATTGGGTGGAAAATATTTAGGCGTTAATAGTAATATTTAAGGCATAGAAACTAAGCAGGTTTTACATTAATTCTTTGATGATTCCCCAGTTTTAATATCCTAAAACGATAGAGCAGCTACCTTGCTATGTATTTTGTATTTCTCAGACGTGCCACAGTATCATACGTACTACAGCTTAATATCCAACTCTCGTATATGCGGAAAGATCAGCCACTTATTAGCAACCTTTCTCCGGTATTACAACCTGGTGCCACTTTTGTGCTACAAACTCTGCACCTGTAGCACATGTCCGTCACCACCAGGCTGGAATTCTGAGACATTTTCAGGAGATTTGTGGTTGTGGATAAGAGAGAGCTGAGAGAGAGGGAGAGAGAGGGAGGGAGGGCAAAAGAGAGAGAGGAGGAGAGAGAGAGAGAGAGCGAGAGAGAGTAGATGAGCTGGACAAGACCCTATCGCATTTTAGGTATGACCGTTTTGAAAGTTACCAAAATTTGTGTCATTTGTAATGTAAAGACAGCAGAGGGGAGAGGGGCTGTCTGGGAGAGTTATAGAGAGAGAGAGAGAGTGATGGAGATAAAAAGTTCTGTTTGAAATATGTTGCAGCTAGTGCCAACCTGAAAGACCCGAGAGGTGCTGGGTGGTGGCGGGGCTGAAAAGTCTGACCAGGACACAGCAGAGAGACAGAGGGAGAGAGAGAGAGAGAGAGAGAGAGAAACCGACCCCAAGTTGTGGTCATATCCTTTTCATTCAATGCCCACTACCCAGAGGTTGTATTGGATTTCATTTCTCAATGTTTAGGAGTGGTGGTTCCAGGCGCAAACACACAGCCTCTACTTCCGGTTCCGACAGAAAAAACGTACCATCTGGCCATAATTGTATACTACTGGGAATTTTTCTGACTGTTTTGACAATTAATAACTTTTTCCTTTCCATGAGTTTAGTCTATAACTTTTGGGCCGTTGTGTAAAGTCATTTAACAATATTTAGAAGCCAGTTTTGGCTGGGTTAGGCGGGGTATCCTTTATTGAGAACCAATCTGACCTCTTCTGAGCTCGCCAAATTTGGAGTGGCCTACCAGGTTTTCGAGAGCCAGCTTGAGCCTCACACCGGATCAAGCTCAGATTATTGTCAAAATGACTTGGCCCAGACATTTTTTTTTTTTTTTTTTTTTTTTTTCCGCCTTGCTATAAAATCTCAGGTTTCAACTAAGTTTTTTTTTAACAAGGAAGACGCGAAAACCGCCCAGAAAAATTCTGAAAGTGTGCCTAATTCTGCCTTTGGTTCTTGGGAAAGCAAAAGTGTTCTGTGGGCCCTGAATCCAGTTACGAGTTTCATTGCAAGCGCCCAATGGCTCAAACTTAAACGCCGACCAAGTACAGCTGGAGTCCGATCCGATATTCTCTTCCCCTTTGTCGGTTCGAAGAACGCTTGAAAATTGGCGGGGAACACCCAACCAGTAGGGGGACTGGCGCGGGTTGTTGCTCGATAAGAGGGTAATTATCCCCTCCGACCGTGCCTTTCATTTGTTTGGTAAATGCGTTATGGGAGGGATTTTTCTGTTGGATTAACACTTGGCTCAAATCCTGGTTTTCTACTTTAAAAACTTGAGCCTTTTTTTACTTGGAAAAACTAGAATCGCAGATTAAAACTCCATGTAAACGTGCCATTAAGATTCTATTCTTTGTAGACTGATAAAACCGAAGGCTTAGGTTTATCCTTCCTTAACCCTTGAAACCATCACTGTACCTTAAAAATTCACCTGGAATAAGTTCAGTTGCTATTTTTATCCAGCGACCCCATGCTTTATCTTTTGTAGTTCGATATTGAGCAACAGCTGCTTTGCCGCTGGTGTTAGTTCCGCGCCGCGCCCAAACAACTATGTCAACCACGCACTATGATCCCCTTTCCGCCCTCTCACGCCCTTTTTCTGTCAGCCAATTTGGGAAGAAACGCCATGAAACTGGATTCCGCTTTCAATTTTCATTCTCAAAATATATTTTCTGTTTCTAGTCTTTTCAATGTCTCCATTTTCATGGCAATTTGTAAAAGGAGGTCAGGTTTCAGCCAGGCTCGGGGTTGACTTAGGCTTATGCTTTTTCTAGGACCAGGGTTAGGCTCAACTCTTTTCTATTTCAAGTAAACATTCAACCACTTTCCCAGGCCAGTGGCTTCCTGCCTCGACACCTCCATACAGCTCCTTTTGTTTCCTATTTTATGCCCACTGCAGCGACACTCTCGTGCTGTGGCCCAGATGCCTGTGAGGCGGAACAAATCGGGAGCACTTCGTAAAAAGTGTTCTTCACACGTCTGGGGCTTCATCTACTAAAGGATAGTAGCGATTTCGAGATTCTCGTTCTTGTTTTTGTCCTCAATTTTTGACATGTTAAAAATCACCCGAATTGGGGTCTATTTGGCTTTCAAAATCATTAGTATGGCTTTTTAATTTTTTTGCTTTTTGTGCGAATTTCGAAATTGTATGAATTTGAAGCAAATTCTCCTTATTTAATTTTTTAAATGTTTCCAATATTTTAACATAAACTTTATCATTTAATTTTGAATTCTCCTCATGCTATTCAGACTTCTGCGTTAATCTTATGAGGCTTTTCAAGAAGTAGGTTCGTGCTCTTTTTTGGTCACTCATTACCATCTGTAAGTCCTCCTTCTCAACTCTTTTTCCGGACCCAACCATTTCGTACCACCCAGACAGCTTTGTAGTAACCAAATTTTCCGCACGAGTACCCACGCAACCCAAAGCTTATGCAATTTACCCCAAATTCTTTCTGGTTCCACCCATCTTCGCGACGTCGTCCAAAAAGGTGTCTCTGTTTGTGTCACTCAAGTCGCCTCCAGAAAAATCCAATTCACACCTGCTGGCTGGCCTGAATTCGTATTTCGGGAACGAACCCAATTCCGCATGAACCACCACTGGTGCCTCGCGTCGGCCAATTTTGTCAAAAGCGGATCCAATTTGGTAGCTATAGAGCGAGAGATAAAGAGAGAGAGAAAGAGAGAGGAGTAGTAGAGAGAGAGAGAGAGAGAGAGAGAGAGAGGGAGAGAGAGAGAGAGAGAGCAGAGGATAACGAATGTCCAGCCACTTTGTAATTCAATTTTTCTGGGGTCGGGGCGGCTCCTGTTGGTCTTCTCGGACCTAAAAGCGAGGTCGTAATTCTTAATTTATTTGCTTACGCCGTGTTGCTACAGTAGCATTGCGTAGCTTTACATCGGTCTGGCGGCTTTCTACGCTTTGTGGCCATTTTTGTGGTAAAGTTCTCTGTTTATTCTGGATTTTCTGTACTGGAACTGTTTTTTTTTCTTTCGATTTTTGAGTTACAAGCTTCCTTTTTCGCATTAGCGTTTTTGTTTCGGAATCTGCAGTTATTGTTATATTTTTGTGTGAAGTTTCCGAATTTAATCAATTATTTTTTAGAAGATGCCCGGTCACACGCGCTTATTACCGGTGATCCAAGCCGTCGAGCTGAAGGGGGGGTCGAAGGTAGGAGGTTTTTCAAGTTATCAAGGACTATGGTATTTTTTTGTTTCTTAAAACTCAAAAAATGTAAAAATAGAAAATACGCACATGAATCGACAACTAAGTTTACCAAAGCTGGATCCTATCTATATCTCATTTTTGCCAATAAGCGTCAAATTTCTAAAAACTAACTAAATGCAATAGCAACGTATAGGCATTGAATAGTTTTAGGTTTGCATAATTTTTCCATCTTGAAGCCCATTTGATTAAATTTTAATGTTGTTCTAACCGGAAAGTATGCCGAATCGATCTACAGGTTAAAGGGCTGCCGACGGCGTGTGTCGATCCCCCTCATCAACAAATTGGCAAGTAGCCAGCAGGGCAGAGAGAGCGCGCCCAGGGGAGGCGCAGAGACATTTCTTTTTTCCGCGTAACCGATTGATTATGCCGTCGGCATCCCTTTAAGCGATTGCAAGCCCCATTTAACGAGAAATTTAAATTAACAAGAAGGAAATGGAAGTTCCCAAAGCCATGAAACTCTCCGAAATACCCCAAAAAACACAACAACAGACTCTGACTTTGCTAGAAACATTTTTTGCTCCCCGCTGGCTGCTTTTTCTGAAGAGGCCCAACCTCTGAAGGTGGCTTGTTGTCGCTTCCATCCATTGTTTGTGTTTCTCTTCTCTCTCCTCTCTTTATTTTCCGTGTTCTCTAGCATCTCGGCGTATTCTGGCCCTTCCGACCCCACACGGCTTGTTTATCCCTTCTCACCTGGAGGCCTCCAAAGAGGGAGGAAGAAGCACCTCCTCCTAACCCTCCACCCTCTCATCTCCAAGCACAAATCCAGGCGGCTTTAGCTGATTTTGGCCCGTTTATTCCTTTTGTGGAAATCTGAGAAGATACTAAACTTTGATTCGGACTGGATAATCAAAACTGGACGAATGGAGCAGATTGTGATCGATGACGAGCATACCAAAGTTTAATAAATTTTTTTAGACATTTTTTTTAGTTTCATGACGTTTTTTGAGAGCTAAAATTCAAAGCTTTGCATTGTTATTTTTGTGGAATTCAGGAGATCTTCCCCTATGTCTCCTGACCTTTCCTACAGATTCTAATTTTCAAGTTCTTTTCATTTTTTAGAAAATATTTGCACCCAAATCTCTTCCCCTCTATATCGCTCCTCTCCCGACCGACTCTCTCTCACACACTCTCTCCGGCGCTCTACCTCGCCCTCCCTCGTTCTCTCACCCACACTCTCTCCGGCTCTCTCCCTTGCCCTCCCTCGCTCTCTCCCTCTCTCTCTCTCTCACAGCGAGCAAGGCAGACCTACAGACAGACGAAAGGAGCTTACTTTTTCAGGTTTTTCCGAATGCGTACATTTTTTGTAAGAAAGCTCTTTCACAAAACGATTTATTGCACATTAATCAGTAGTGCGCAGAAATTCCTCAAATTCGCTATTCATATAGCCTAACAATATGCGAGGCACGCAAAGCTGCTCTCTGCCTCGCAAATGATCAAATCTGACGATCAATCGCTTTCCATCGGCTCGCTTGAGGCGGTACCACGTTTCATATTCGTGGTCAGCACGAACCTGAAGCTTGGGAACTGCTCCAAAATAGCCGGAAATCGAGGTGGCGGCTGTTCATAACGCAGGTAATGCGTGTATATTTCGACGATTTCCCGTTCGCCACGCAGCCATTCGGTCGCGAGAATTTCGGTAAACTCCGAAGAGTCTCTGTTTTCCCAGTCGTCCGCGAAAAATTGCATCCGGGCTACCTTCAATTTGGCGTATTCGGAATGTGGTGCGGCTGTTCGGCCAGTAAAATCATGGACGTTTTCGTTGATCCAGCTGAACAATTCTGGATTGGGTGGTGTCCGTACCACACGGACTTCCGCGTATTTTCCAGCCGGCTTGTGTCGCTTCAAAATCGGAAGTGGGTCGTCGGCTACCCACACAAGGTGCAACCGATTGCAGCGGATATTAAAGCCTTCCGGAAAGGGATGCTCGTTTAAATAAAGAACCGAAATGGTGGCGTGATGAGCAACGGCTTTGAGGCTAGCCTTGTTTTTGATGTGGATCCGATGGACAATTCTGTCGCCATCTCGTATGTGCAAGTCATAGCGTTCCCCGTTCCGTTCTCGCTGAAGCCAGAACCCCCATTTCTTATCGGGAGCATCCGTGGCTATCTCGAACATGGTTCGGCTGGTGAAAGCTGTTTTCATGAAGTCCTCGATCGCCATATTCCGTAGGACATGATGCTGCACTTCGACGGGCAGTGTGCAGAAGTCCATCGCCTAAAATTTCACAAGTTACCAGGCAATGTTGGAGAGTCGCATGGCTAAGGGAGTCAGCAGGAGACCTTTGGCATGGATCGCGGAAGAATTTGGGTTGCACTGTTAGCGGT
>CATQJA010001371.1:0-13482 GCA_958295435.1 Mesorhabditis spiculigera
ACGGCTAAAGCCGATTTTCAAAAAAACTTAGCAAAGCATGTTTTCGGTTTCCCTTGGGAGATATAAATACACAAAACCCACCAATTCCAGGCAGACGGTAAACATCAAAATATGTCGCAATTCTAGGAATACCCTAGGTCCACAGCCGGTCCGTCTATGCAACACCCCCTCCTTTCCGGGTACCCAAATGGGGGACAGATGGAGAGGTTGCCCAGGAGATCTGTTGTGTTACCCAATCTTTGGGCAGTTGTAGGATTTGTGCGGGACGAATTGTTCGTGGGAATACATGTGGAATCTTGGCCCCGTTTTCGGATTAAGAGAAATGTCTAGAGTACTCGATTTGAAACGATTACAAAACGTTAAAATGAATTAAGAAACTACCGATAGTTCCAAAATCCTATTTTCGGGATTTTCGCGCAGTTCTACCACTTGGAGCCTCATTTGCATAATGGCGGAATTTAAGGCTTGCAACGATTCGTAATGCGATACCAAGGCGCTTAATAATCGTCAAAATGACCAATAAACAACTCAAAAACCTACGGTTTTGAAAATTCCGCGGCGATACCGTAGCCTGGCCGTGATTTCTGAATAGTCTTAGAACCCAGAATGCCCTCGAAGAGATGTTCGAACTTCTCTTAAAAAGGTAGGCGTGGTCAGGCAGCTTAAATGCCAATCCCGGAAAGTTTGCGTTCAGAAGAAAACGAAAATCCGAGCAAATGCTACGCCGCCAAACTCCACTCTACCGCACCGAGAACGTCGCTTGTACTTGGGCACGCTTGTTAGTTTGAAAGGAGTTGGTGGGCGTTAAAACACGAGAGAGAGCGAGAGAGAGGGAGAGTGAGAGAGAGAGACTAGAAATTTGTTCTATGTCTAAAAAATTATGATTTAGTAGACACTCCAAGGATCTAAAAAAGAATGCCGTGAATTGTGTAAAGCTATTTGTCATAATCTGAGGAGATTTCCCTGGGGAACAGGCTGAACTTTGGAAAACGAGCGCACACAACTGTTTTTGTCATTGGCACCGTATGCTAAATTTACCGGGAATGCGGTAGATTGTAAGGATCCTTGGAATGGTGGGTAATAATTAGATTTAAACCAGGGTTGAAAAACCGCTTCGCGGCTTTTCAACCCTGGCCCCGTCTTCTCCAATGATATTCTTGGCTTTGCATAATTTTCCCGGATTCGGATGACAAAAAATGAAAAATGCTCTCGCCGTCTCTCTATATAGGCTACCGCGACTTCCGGTGAATGTTAATTTGATCCTAACAAATTGGGGTGTCCGATTTTCCAGGAAAAACTTAATTTTAATGTCGAAAACATCATATTTTGTAAAATCTGATATGTGTGCAGTCATCGCCAGGCCATTACGCACCTAATGACGTATCGAACATACCGCCAAGTACTTCCCCTCTTGAGATACTACTGGAACACGGTGACGGAAGTTGCATGCAAATGCACACACACACAGACACTATTTTTTTATATATAGTAGGAATGGCTGGACGTCTGTGGTCGGAAACTGTACTTTATGAATTATCCCGCGTTGGTGAGGTTCGAAAAAGACGATTATATTTTTTAAATCCTAGTGTTCGAATACCGAAATAGAACATAGAAAAAATTGGCAGAAACAGCACAATAGTCATTAAGGTGACTAACGACTAATTAAAAATTGATTTCAGGCAACCCTGGCCCTATCTAGGGCCCAATCTTGGGTCTTTACTTGGAGGCCGTCATTAGGAACCTTAAGTGTTGTTAATTTATCATCTATTTATGCTTTTATGAAACAAAAAAAGCCAATTTGTCTAGTTTAGTGATTTTTGTTCTTAAAAACGCGCTAAATTGAATATTATTGTTTTAAACCTGGGGCTCAAAGAGCCATTGTCGTTCGGGGAACTTACTCGATCCAAAATGTTCTAAAAATTGTCAAAAACAAGATATTCTTTGCTATCTATCGACAGACCTAAGAGCACGCAAAATGAACCTGGGCCCCAATTTGGGAGGGTCCCAATTTTGGGCCCCTACTCGCGGCAGGCGGGATGGGCAGGTGGTTTGGGGACGAACGTGTGATCCGACTAATCCGTTCAGCCCGCAGTCCTCCTCCTCTTTTTCTTCGCTCCTTGTTACCCACGGTTTTTCCAGGAAATTATGAATATTCCATCCTTTCAGGGTAGTCATCGCACAGTTGGTGAACCATTTTTCGAGTTAAAAATGGCTGGCTGGGTGACTGTGCATCGGATTTGGTTTCACCATTTTTTGGGAAAACCCGGGATGCAAATTAATCGGGTTCAACGTGTGCGTTTTGGTTAGGTCCGAGTGCGTAAAAACATAGCTACATCATTACCTCTGAAATTGCCTTTGTAGAATTTGCACGGCGAGTCGGATATTTTAAAGGGGCAGACAAGGCACGGTCATGGATATTCTAGCGCGTCAGATACGCAATCTGTCATATCCTAAACCTGCAAAAGGCCGATGTTGCAACTCCAGTCCGACGATACTTAGAAAGAACTTGGAATATCACCGTCTTCGCGTGTAATTTAGCTTTTAGGCTCGCAGATTTTCGCTGTTTGGAAGTGACGTTTTCGTTTTCCTAAATCCGGGAATTTTCCTATTTGGCAAGTCCCTGCCCCTGCGAATCTTCATTATGAGCGGTTTGGCGTTTGAGAGCAGATATCAGTGCTTTTTGGTTGTCAACTTGGTTCAGGGTCATACCATGCACGTCCACGAGCCGGAAACGATCACGAAGCTTTCAGTGGAACCTGGAAAATGGAAACAGACCTCTCAATTCCATCAGTTTCTACACCCTCCAAGCAAATCGTGGTAGGCTTGTAGAGCCTTTATTTAGATTATGATTGACCAAATTTTCGCTTTGCTCTCCAAGTTCCAGTAAATTTCGTATAGCCATTATTTTTTTTTATACGACTACTCACTCTAACTCGCATTACGCACGTCTCCGCAGGAAGATTATAGGCAGTACCGGAAGTCATAACTCGGTGTGAGAGAGCGGGAGAGAGGGCTAGAGAGAGAGGAGGTAAAAAGAGAGCAGAGATACCAGGAACATTTAATGGCCTGCCAACTCCTTGTCGTGCTCCTCGAAATGGCCCGGGGGGGGGGGCACATATACACGCACAGGGAAAGGGGGGAGGCCACATAGCGGGCCGCACTAAAAAACATGGATGTGGATGAGGAGGGCGAGAGATTGGAGGACGAGAGACAAAGAGAGTGAGAGAAAGAGAGAGACGAAAAGCGGAGTGAGGGCCCCCAGGGCCTTCCATCCTCCTCCTCTCCCTCTTGCTCCCTCTCCCCACCCAGCCATTTCTTTGTGGGCCCCAGCGGAAAAGTGTGGCTAGTCAGTGCTTGGTGGGCTTCTCCCCCGCCACCAAACTGCCAGCCCCACCCCCACCCCTTAGGGCCCAAGGGGCCCTAGCAAGTCCTCACTAGCTGAAAAGCTTCCACTAGCTCTGGCACCAACACACCATTAGTATGCCTGGCTTCACACCCATGCTTTTTGGTCTTTCTTTCTCTCTTTTTCGTCCTGACGCTTCTGTTTTCTGGTTTTGGCGTACGTTTTTCTATTCTTTAGGGTTTCTGTCTCTTTGCGTCTACGGCTACCCCACGCAGTTCTATTTTGGAAGAGTTAGATAGCCATAGTAGTTTTGCGAATTACTGACTGGCCTATTGACCGATTTACGACTTTGTTTTCCCCTGCTTCACTTCACTGGTGTAAAAAAGTCCCGGCTTTCTTTCTATTTTAACAGCTTTCAGATACCCCGGAAATTTTGCATATGGCCCCAAGCCACGTAGCGCCTAGCATAAATTATTTAGTAGGATCTCGATGCGAAATCTTGCGTTTGCATGAAATTTCGTGATTCGATGCATTCATTGTTTCGCAGCGGAAGTCTGGAAGTCAGAATTTTATCGTCACGTCGTTGTATATGTACAAATTGCTCACGCTGTCTCTCTCCCTCTCTCCCTCTCTCTCTATTTCGTAACGCGCGTGCATCAAGGAACTGATGTTATCGATTCGCTAATGGTTCGGCTATATATTTTGGCCCACCCAAACACGAATAGCCCCAACAAAAACCCGACCCCCACCCCAACGCCAAGAATTCCTAAGGACAAAACTTTCTGGATGGGGAAAGCAAGCCAGACACGGCTCAATTTAATTATTCCTCTCTGGGTCGCCAGCCGGGGTGGCCATTTCCTTAGGGCCCCAATTTGGCTTCCCCTTTTTTCAGAAGCGAGAGAGCGAGGGAGACGGAACGCGATTTCCGCGACGCTCCCCCCCCGCTCCGTTCGCTCGTTCGTTATTCTGGGTTGGGGTTCCCGAGAATGGGGAACAGCAGCGCTTTTTTGAGCCTTTGCTTCCATTTGGGCTATGCAGAGGGTTGGTGGGGTAAAGGAATTAAGCTTTCCGTTTAGGAGAATTCGTCCTATTTTCTGGCTTAATTGGCAATCTAAAAAAAGTGTTTTTATAAGAATAAAAAAAATAAAAAAGTGTTTTTTGTTGCATAAATAGCCAGATTGAATCCTTCCTTTTTCAAGGAGTTGATTTTTACTTAAGGGTCCTGGCAAGTTGCGATGGTTTTGGTATGGCTTTGGGCAACTTCAACGCGTAACGACGACGCGAAACCGCGACACGCAACGCACGCGGCTTTAAACCCCTAAATCGTGCAACACATTACGCGATGCAAATACCAGTGCACATCGCGAGTCGAGGGTGATTTAAAATCAAACGGGTATCAAGAACCTCTAAAATCCGCAGCCCTGCCTTGCCGGTTCCTTTAGGCCCAAATTACCGTACCTCATCTTGCACCCAATTTGTGTTTTCACACCCCACCCGATTTGGCCTCCATATTTCACAAAATTGCCCTGTTTTTTGAAAGGGCCCCACCGGAACCACCGGAACATACACACAAGTGCCCAGGGACCTAAGGGCCCGTGGGCTGGGCCCTAAGGCTGGCCCTAGCCTCGCTTAAAAAGTATTTCGGTTCCGGTGATGCTTGGGCCCCTGTCGGGTCTCAAGACCCCTCTCGTTCCGACACATCTGTAACAAGTTTTCCTCTAGTTTTCCTGGGCCCTGGCCGGCCCATATCCATTCATTCATATCATCCAGCTGGACTGGGCCCCGCCTGGGGTCGTTTTTGAAAGGGCCAAAAATCTCTTTTCCTGGCTTGCATTCTCTGCGGCTTTTGACCCTGACCCTGGCTTTCCCTGAAGGCTAATTTGTTGTGAGGAGGGGTTGGTCTGGGGGTTCCCCAGGGGAGGAAAAACTGCGCGCCCGGATTCACTTCCCGGAATTTTTGAAGAAGAATGGACGGTTGTGATCAATCATTTCTGGGACTTCTTGGTTAGCGGGAACCTAAAATTGAGAATGTGTAGACAGGCAGAGATCTTTGAAGGTGTCTTAAAAGCTCACTGGGAAGTCATGGTCTCACTCGGACTTCAAAACACTCTGGCTCTACTTTTCTATATTTAGCCGACGGATGCACTGTGGATAAGTAGGATTCTTGCCTTCCCGACCCCTTTAAAGAGGCTCCAAGCTCGAAAGAGGCGACCCCTTCTCATCAACTGGGTCTCGAAAACGCCCAGTTACGCTTAAAACTGGTTTGCAATTTTTTGGCTACTTAATTGTTGGCTTATGCATAGTTGTCGATGCCCAGTGACTGTAGGAGCCGATTCTGGCACTTCTCAGCCTCTTTAAAGGAACCAGCAAGGCTTGAGCATAGTGTTGACCGCGCGGCGACACGCAACGCGCAAGGCGCTGGCCCCGAAAGGAGTTGTTCGCGTTGCGTGTCTTGGGCGCGCAGAAGTCTTTTTATTTTCGAACAAAGCTAAAAAAATTAAGCTGACTCACGCTAGGAAATTCTGAAGCGCCAACCCAACAAACGCACCTACCTGACGCATTAACTGGGGACCGGAAACTACCGGTTTTGCAATGGCTAGTTTTCAAAACGTTTCTGCGCTTCATTTGGCTAGGGATTAGCTTAAGGAACCCGTTGAAACGTGCACTAGATGGACGTCTCTTTACGTTTTCATGGAAAAAGTTCTTCAAAGATGTTATAGATGCGTATCCTAGCGTAGTGCCAGAATCTGGGTTTTCATACGGAAAATTACGTAATCTATATGAACGAATAGCAACGTAAATGAACCTTACGAAGCTCACCGCAATTTTGCGAAGTCAGATGACTTCTAAACCCCAGGCACCATCAACACAAAGATCCAACCTTCAGACAGAGAAATCTGCAGACAGACAGTCAGACAGATAGACCCCCTTCCCCTCCCCTCCAAAAGGCGTCACCAGGAAAGCCAATTCCTCAAAATTTAACCTCCCAGGCGTTCATTCCGTTCCCTTCCTCTTTTCGGTCTCTCTCCTCAAGGGTCCTGGGCGTGACAGCCGATTTCTCAGGGATCGGCTTACCCGTGTCGCTCCCACTCAAAAACAGAAAAAACCAAGCCAAAAAAACTGCCGCGGGAAATTCTGCGTTCCAGGAAGCTCATCATTCATTTTCGGGCGTTTTTCGGGCCTGGTTGGGGGTATAAAAACGAAGCAAAGAAAAGCCGGAGTCTGGATGTTTCAGACTTTCTTGCTCCTTGAAAAGATTGATTCTAGAACCAGGGTTGAAAAACCGCTTCGCGACTTTTGAACTCTGGCCCCGTCTAACCCGCAATATTCTTCACTCTGCATACGTCTCTCGAATCCCGATCAACTATAATAAAAAAGTAGAGACGTCCGTCTGTCCGTGTGTGTGTCTGAAGCCGAATTCAACTCGAAGGGGAAAGGAGCTAGAGCTTAGCTCTCTTCGGATTCGGATAGAGCTTGGTCAGAAACCCCAAAACTGATAAAAAAATTATAAAAAAGTTTTTGTTTAAATTATTAAAATTAACTTTGAAAGTTTTTTCCTTAGTAAAAGGGGGGGGCGACCCTCTCCCGGGAGGCCACGCCCCCCTTTCCCTTCCCCCCCTCTTTCCCAGGCCCCTTCCCGCGTCCAAATCGCTTTTTAAGTTACTTTAATACTTTTAATACTTTTTAATTATGTTAATTAATTATTTAAATTAGTTAAAGTATCTAAAGCCATCAGGAAGGTATTTAGGTAGTTTTTGAAGGGGATTTCAGCCATGGCGGGTATCTGAAGCCATCAGGAAGGTATTTAGGTAGTTTTTGAAGGGGAGTTCAGCCATGGGGGCGATTGATGGAGGTGGGAAAGGATGTGGTGGAGTGGGACATGTAGGGTAGCCCGAAGGCCAGATGGTTGCAGTCGCGAAGCGACTGTAACCATCTGGTAAGAAAAATGAAAACTGACACTCTCTACCTGATTATATAGGCTACCACCCACTTGCGGTCCATGCTAACTGTTTACTAACAAAGAGGGTGCCCGAAATTTTTACAAAAACTGAGATTTTATGTTGAAAACAATTAATTTTGAAAATCTGAGAAGCGGGCAGTCATCCCAGAGCCACTACGCACCTAATGACGTTACATACCTTAAAAGCCTTCCCCTATCGAGATATTCTCCGGACATGGCCACGGAAGTTGCATGCAAAGTGGCACACACACACAAACACAGACACTACTTTTTTTATATATAGTAGGATTGCAGAAGAAGAAGAAGGATATAATGGACGATCGGGAATGTTCCTAAGGAATCTCTGCTAGCTTTCCATCGCAAGAAAATGTTTCTAGTCAGCTTCCATTGGCACTGGATGCTATAGTTTGAAAAGCTCATTTAGTAAACGCTCCAAAACAAGCCTGAAAAATCTCTGCTAGATTGCCTGCCTGCAAAAATGCATTTTATCCAGTTTTCCGAGATCTAGGTTGTATTTTTTTAATTCTGAACCGAATCTAGATGGTAGAACTTTGGCAAAAATCCCAAGGAATCTCTGCTAGTTTTCTCTCACGAAAAACCAACAGGAAGGACTTTTGGTGGATTTTGAGAGTGTATTTTCAAAATTTTGATAAAAATTCTAGATTACAGAACCTCCTCAAAATCCCAAAGAATCTCTGCTAGCTTGCCAGCTCAAAAAAATGTTCTATCAATTTTTCAAGGGTTTAGGACAGTGTATTTTAGAATTCCGATCATAATAGCGACGGAAGACCCTCGATAAACTATCCTAAAAATCTCTCCTAGCAAAATGTATTCCCCTGCAATTTACATTTGAAGTTATCCAGAATGCTGTTTTTTGTGTGTAAAAATCAAGCTTATTGCTAGCCGTAAAAGCTTTTTGGTTACCATGCATTTTCATTTTTTCCGGAAGCATCCAGTTGCCCCAAAAAAATTCCATTTGGCTCGGATCCAGACCCCAGGCTAGCGGCTCGAATAAATCAAATCAAGCTCGCGTTTCTTGGATGCTTCTTTCCTAGCGCTCGTCCCCAGATCCACATAATTCAAAACGCGCATCCCCCTCAATCCCTTGCTAGCGAGCCCTAAAAAATTACATAAAAAATTGGACCCTTATGGCCCCTTTCCTGGGACCTAAGGGCCACCCCCTGGCGTCAGCAAGTGCGAACGGAAGCGGCGAATTTTCCCGGACTCTCTTGCGAGGTCTTTTTGACGTCTTCGGCTCCCAGTGCTTTTTTGGGCTTTCCCAACACCTTATGCATTTCTGAGCGCAGAGCCATTCGAGCGCAAATAAGCCGATTTTCCGCTTTTTGAGGGCTTTTTTGGGCTCAGGGCCTTCAGCAGGGTCCTCTGTGGGACTCAGAAAGTTGCAAATACGGGCGTTCGCGGAAGTTCTTAGGAGCATAATGTAGTCTGATTTTTAGTTCGGGGTTATGGGGAATTCAGAATTTTTAAGCCGAGGCTTTTGAAGACGTCAAAACCGCTTTTTGAGCCGTTTTAAATTTTTTTGAACTTTTTGCATGGTTTTTTAAGCATACCCCAGGTTCACTCATCTCGTTTTTCGATCCAATCCTATCCTATAAGCGATTTCGATATATTTCAAAAAATTTCATCGCCTATTTTCGTTGCTTTTTGATTTTCTCGTTTCGATAGTTCCGTTCCAAACCTGATTACGCTTTGTTTTTCCAGAAAAATGGCCGACGAGTCTGGGTCGGCCGGCGGGAAACCGGTGTGGATATATGTGATATTTAGGAAGAACCATTGCTCAGGCCATGAAAAGGTGGGTTTTATGTATTTTAATAGATTTAACTGGTCCTAACATTTGACAACCTTAATATACAAAAATGATATCCGTGAACTACGTCACCTTCCAGATGACGGTGAACATCTCCGTGGACGGGCCAGTCTTCTGGACCCGGCAAGTGGCCTACATCTACCTCTGCTCGTGTCATTTTGATGAACATGAGGTGAGGATTTTGGTTTTTCGTTAAAGATATTTACAAATTGGGAATTGAATAGAAATTGGGCACCAGATACCTCAAGAGATATTTACGAAAAGATCCTCAAAATTACAAGAAAACAAAAGAAATAAAAAAGTATGGCTAAAAATCATTTATTGTTCCCAAAGTAAATTTATACGCAGAAAACCCAAGAAATATTTCATGAAATCCCCCGAAAACTATATCGTAAAGTCTATAAAAATTCCTATGAAACCCAGGAAGTCCCAGGTCATTGAAGGCTCTTTGATGCCTTCAGTGGCGCGGGGATTCCATTTCTTTCCTATGCACATTTCGATGATCATGACCTGGTCTGAGTATGTGAGATCTGCTCAGCCGGGGCTCGAATTACCACCGCCCGAGCTATACAACTCCAATGCAACACCCCAGTCGAAATCGGAGAGGGCGAAAATCAGCTGCCGAGGGTGGGAAAGGTCGTCGCAGACCCACACACATGCATGCATGCATAAAAAGAGCTCGAAATGCTATGGCTATAGTAAAAGTAGGAGGAGCTATAAAATTGAGATTTTCTGGCATATTTACGCGCCCTAAGGTTAGGGGGGTTTTTTTAGTAGGTAATTACCCTATTTTGCACTTTATAAAAAAAGAACCTGAAAAGCTGCGGCTAAAGTAAAAAAAAGGAAAATCTCAAATTTAAGTTTTTGGAGAACGCCTAAATACAGATTCTTCTTGTTTTCGATAGCAAATTTTAGGGCCAAAAGCTATACATTCTAGCTTACTAAAGCGCATAATAAAAAAGGTGTACTGTAAAGGTAAAGTTTTCTAAACCTGCTAGATCACAAACCATTTTAGCATTACTTTCGTCTTTTATTCACGTTTTTTAGCACAAAACTCCAGACTTTCTGCAACGCTGGCAAGATTATTGGCCATCAGCCTTATCTAACCTTGGAAATCTGCTTAGTTTTTCGGGTGGAACAAACTAAGGGCTCAAAAAACTGCGATATCCGCTTTTTTAAACTCATACCCCAGAATTCTCCACGTTGAAAAGATAAATCGCGCCCTCCGTGGTCCGGTCACACCCGTCCACCCCCGTGGTCTATCCATCTCAAAATCCCTCCCAAGCCCGGGCGCCTAAAAATGTGTTACGCTGACGGATAGGCCAATCGTTTCGTCTTTTTTTTCGCGGCCCATGGCGTAACACCGGCCAAGACCCCAAACATCCTGGCTGGGGGTCCTCGGGGGCTCCCAGATCTCAGCTAGATATCCAGGCCTCAAGCCTCGCAAAAACGGCTCATCCGGCGGGGGTGGTGGCCATCTAGGCTTGAGCTAGGGCCCTCCAAAAATAGGGCCCGTCACTTTGGGCCCTCTGGCAGATTTGGGGGCTTGAGCGCTGAAAATATGGTGATTTGGTTTGGGGGTGGATGGTGCCATGATACGCTATACGCTATACGAAGGGGCGAAAAATAAGGAGGCCAAAGGCCGCTAGAGGGGATCTGTCAGATATAGAAAAATCGGAAAATACTACCAAAATGCACCAAATTTAAAGCTAGAGCTTTTAATAACTTTAAAGATCACCTCATCTAAATATGACCACCACACCGACTACGTTAAAGTGACACTACGGTCTTATTTTATAGCACTAAATTTCTAACAAGATTCACGCCAATCCTCTAGTCGATATAGAAATATAACACTAACACTAATGAACACTAACAGGAATATAAGACTTTTTGGAACTAAGACTAAACGTAAAGCTTCTAATACATGGGCCTAACATTACATCAGCTACAAAATTTTAATTAACACGTCACAATCAATTAACCCCTTATTTTGATATGTAAAGCACTAAAATCTCACAAAATCTACTTCCAGCGTTTACTGGATACAGAGAGATTGAAATAGAATATGCGTATAATCTAAAATCAAAGGTAAAGCTTCTACACTCGTAAATTTGAACTACCTAAACTTCAAAACCTACTGGGTCCTGAATGGAGACACCTGGTATTTTGTCAAAAGAAACCATCAAACCGCGTCCAAAACATTAAACACGTGTAGACTTGATGAAATTCTCAATTTTGGGGCCAATCACGCGTCAATAGGTCCTGGCATTTCCTAAATAAAGTATCCGAATGCGTACAAAACCGTTAGAAACTGTTAAATTCATCGCTGCTTCTTTAATTAAGACTTTCTAAGGCCCCAACGTGTAAGATCCGCCGCAATTTTGCAAGAGCTGCGACAAACTTTTGCAACAAATCGTGTCGTCCCTTTTCATGCCCAAAAAACCATTCTCCAAGGCCCAATTCCCGGTCCAAAATCCCACATCTCCACTCCACCGAAATCCGGAAGCTTTTTGCACGCAACAAATGGGCTCGATGTGCCATCCGGATAACCCATTTCAACCCCGCGCACTCCTCGGCTTGTCCATTCGTCACCCCCAAAAAGAAGGGGATGTGGCCGGCGGTTTCAGAAACAGGGATCGTTTCTTTCCACCAACTCCTTCTCGGTCTCCTCCTCCTCCTCCTCCTGCTAAAAGAAGAGGAGCAAGAGCCCCCTCGGGGGGTTCGAATGTGCGGAAGTGCGGTGGGACGCCCCTCAAACACACCCCCGGCTTTTCCTCCTTAGAAAATTTTGCTGAAAGCGCCAAGTTGGGCCCTTGGATTTCTTGACGGCCAGATTTGGGGGACCCGAATGGAATAAACAACGCTAAGCACCGCGGCGGGCCGACAAAACGTGAAAATCGAGGTGAAAATAAACGTAGAGCGGGTCACGTGGTTCAAGAAGGGCGGCTTTGTTAGAGAAAAACGGAAGCGCCGGAAATGGCGGGTGCGGGGAGGCCAATTTAAAAGTGAAGAAAACCTCGGGTTCGACTAAAAATATAGGGACCTTGCGAGAACGTACTATCTTACTTTTAAGCTTAAAGGGATACCGACGGCATAGTCAATCGGTTACGCGCGGAAAAGAAAATGGTTTTGCGCCTCTCCCCTGGGCGCGCTCTCTGCCCTGTTGGCTACTTGCCAATTTGTTGATGAGGGGGGATCGACACATGCCGTCGGCAGCCCTTTAATGGATCATCTATCATGGGCTCCCCGACACTTGCGGCGCGGACACTTGCGGCGCGACACTTGCGGCGCGACATTTGCGGCGCGACACTTGCGGCGCGACACTTGCGGCCGACGCTTGCGGCGCGGTCATTTGCGGCGCGACACTTGCGCCCGACACTTGCGGCGCAGGATTCATTAATTTTAAATGTTGTAAATTTAGCATTTCTTCACGGATTTTGTTCGTAATTGTTGGATTTGTGTTCAAAATTAGCAATTTAACCGACCCGCAGTCGGAACGCCCCTGAGGGCGTCAGGCAAGGTGGGCCGTCGCTTCCGGATGGGCTGCCGCTCCACTCTTTCTAAATCGGGGTGCCTGGGCGCTCGCGCTCCTCGGGCGCCCCGATTTAAAAAACCCTGTATGAGCTCGCACCCATCCGAAGCGACTAGGCCCGGGTGGCACGAAGCCTTTTTCTAGTCGCAGAGCGGAGGAAGTAGCGGCCACTTTCCCTCGAAATTGAGTGACTTCGGTCGCAAACCCGGCTTTTTATAATTTTTTAATGCCAAATTCGGATGCAGCTTATTAAATAACACCTTAAACTATTTTTATATAGCTCATACTAAATAACCGCAAGGTCGCGCCGCAAGTGTCGGGCGCAAGTGTCGCGCCGCAAATGTCGCGCCGCAAGTGTCGCGCCGCAAGTGTCGCAGCCGCAAGTGTCGCGCCGCAAGTGTCGCGCCGCAAGTGTCGCGCCGCAAGTGTCGCAGCCGAGGTGTCGCGCCGCAAGTGTCGCGCCGCAAGTGTCCGCGCCGCAAGTGTCGCGGTACCCTATCATGAAGAAAACTGGGGTATAATCTAATAAGTAAAGAAAACTTGCGTGTTGCGGAGCGCCTTCGAGCGCCCCCGCCTTTCCCTTTGCTTCCCCGGCCCCTCGCCTATCCAGTGCCCTTGCACCGTAACGGGGTCTCTCTCCCCACTGGGCCAGCGATGGCATTTATTTCCCCAGTTCCGTTCTGGGCCCAATCCCAGTTTCAATTCTGCTCCTAATTCCTTCTTGCCGCCATGTCGCTCACCGAATAAACAGTTGTTGATAACTGTTCGTCCCGCTGCGCACCACACTTTGGCAAGACACAACATTGCGAAAACGT
>CATQJA010001373.1:0-62375 GCA_958295435.1 Mesorhabditis spiculigera
CTGATGCTGGTGTGCAGATCACTACGAGAGGAGGGGGCAGGCTAGTAGAGATTCTGAGAAAATGAATACCAGAAAAGCAAAAATATTTTTGTCAACAGTGCTGACCCGTAGCCATGGATGGGGGGGAGAAGCGAGGTTAATTGCTGTGGACCAATGGGCTTCCAAGAGGATAATCCGCAGAAATCTACCCGAGAGAGAGAGATGAGAGAAAGAGAGCTAGACACAAAGCTCCTGACGTTCCATACGGGATTTAAATAAAATGTCTGTTTTAAATTTTAAATTTTATAAATTTTTAAATGGCCCTGAAGCTTATTCTTATCCGACCGAACCCTTAAAAATGCGGCAGCTCCTTTTGCTGCTGGTTTTCGCCAGCCTCGGGGTCGCCGTCAAAAATGTAGAATTTCAGAATTTTGCGATTTTCCTAAACGTCCCAAATTATTTCTGTCATTTATTTTCAGGGCAGGCTAGCAGAGGATCTTGAGGAAATAGCTTTTTTCAGGTGACATGCGATCAACGGGCCGAGCTCTACTGGCCAGGGAATGGCTGCTATCCGGGTCCCGAAGAGAATAGTCGACTCCCGAATTCGATCATGTTCAGGGAGCAGTTTGGGGAATATCACGTATATTACGGTAGCGAATTTAAGGTTTAAGAGGTACTTACTCATGCTCGTTTCCGTGTCTGCCCAACCCTCGGCCA
Source organism: Mesorhabditis spiculigera (assembly GCA_958295435.1). Lineage (NCBI taxonomy): Eukaryota > Metazoa > Nematoda > Chromadorea > Rhabditida > Rhabditidae > Mesorhabditis > Mesorhabditis spiculigera. The sequence goes on from CATQJA010001373.1 coordinate 697, forward strand.
CCACGTCTGCAAAACGGCTGCCGATCAATTCCGTGTGCTACCTGCTGGCCGAGCATGACGTCGAACATCCATGTACCTGCACGTCCAAGAGCGCCCCGTCGATTATGAGTTAGCCTTTTTTTGTAAAAAAAATGAGCAAATGCGAGGGGGGTCTTTTTCGGAGGTAATCCGCAACTTTCCAGTGTCCGGAGGAGTACTACAAGTTGTGGCGGCCAGCTACAGCGGCGAATGCGGCAAGGAGCAGCATCGTTTGAGGGTGTCGGCTCGCTGGAGCTTCGTCGTCCAAAGGGTTAAAGCCCGTTTGCTGGGAGTACGGGGGTGGGTCAAGAGCATTTTACCCGCCCCCAGTTCCCAAATTTCGAGCCATACGTCCTATTAATGCGCTGAATATCCCCAAATGCGTCAAAATAGTCGAATTACTATAAAAAGGTTGATCCTGTGGGCAAAAATTGCTAGAAAAAATTTTTACAAGATTTTGGAAAGTTGAAAATATTAAGCCTCTATGCTTCGATGTACTAGGAGACTAAAACTCAAATATTCTTGTTTTCCGCTATTTTTTGACTGAAGCGTACTGTAGGCTTATTCTACAAAGCAAGAGCTACATTTGGTACCATTGACAGCTCTGTACGACTAAAGATAGCTGAGATACGAAAACTCACTTTGGAACAGCAAAAATTTACTAAAGAAAACTCAGTCTTATAATTGTTATCAAATTTTTTCTAACAATTTTTGATGTAAGGAAACAACTGTTTTATAGTAATTCGACCACGGGGCTTGACTTTGAGATACTGGTGCATTAATAGGACGTATGGCTGAAAAGTTACGGCTGGGGTAATCTAGAGTCTCAGCCCCGACGCCTTCAAGCGGTTCGGACCTGTATTATGCCTGATTTCCGGGGATGCCATCTTGAATAGTTTTCAGACGGTCTACTGCGACGTGACGGGCGGTCCCTATCATCCGGGATGGGGGGACGTGCAAGAAATCGATGACCAGACCGGCCCTCGACCAGATGACGAGCAATGAAGCGGATTGGGGCATCGCATTCCGTGAGGATATCACCCAGAAGGATGGCAGCATGGCCATCGTCACATATGGTCTGTTCACGCCCTGTCGTTAATCGCACCGTTTCAATCTTCAGTCTGCGAGCGAGACGCTGTCTTCTGCTCGGAGGGTGCCGACGGTACCTCACCTTGGACGGCGACCGCCCCAGGACCGCTCGGCGACAAAATGGGATGCTGGAAGAATGTGAAGAAGCCGACGCCGTACTCGTCCGGAATTTGTGGTAACAGCCAGCAGAGATCATTTGGGAACCATCTACCCTTCAAGAAAACCTGGACGACGCGGCGACGACAGGGCTCTGGCCGCAGTTGCTTACCCGGTACGAACCAGACTTCATTTTCATGCTTCTTTCCAAGGTCTCCCGAGACTTCAAGCGCCTCATCGATTCTCGCGACGGTCGCCTCGGCTATGGTGTAATCTCTTCCCCGCGTGGACCGAACGACTACAAGGAATTCCAGCCGTTTTACGCGGTTGGCTGGGCTTATGTAGCTGCGTAGGCTTGGCGTAGGCTTGGCTTGGGCTTGCTTAGGCTTGGCTTAGGCTTGGCTTAGGCTTGGCTTAGGCTTGGCTTGGACTTGGCTTAGGCTTGGCTTAGGCTTGGCTTAGGCTTGGCTTAGGCTTGGCTTAGGCTTGGCTTAGGCTTGGCTTAGCTTGGCGTAGGCTTGATGTAGCTTGGCTTAGGCTTGGCTTGGGCTTGGCTTAGGTCAGCTTAGGCTTGGCTTAGGCTTGGCTTAGGTTTACTGAGCTTGGCTTAGGCTTGGCTTAGGCTTGGCTTAGGCTTGGCTTGGCTTGGCTTGGCTTATTAGTTTGACTAGGAGCTTCATTTGGCTTGGCTTAGTTTAACTTAGGCTTGCTTAGCTTGGCTTAGGCTTGGCTTAGGCTTGGCTTAGGCTTGGCTTAGGCTTGGCTTGGGCTTGACTTGGGCTTGGCTTAGTCTTGAAGCAAACCTCCCGACTCAGGACATCGTCTGCAGTATCACAGCCCGCCCGTGGCACCCCGAGCATAAGTGCAGTGCGATGCAGTTTGAGCCCCGGCGGACGAACGATCAAATCGCCTTCTACGAGAATGTGCTCGACACCGATGGGTACGGCTGGACACGCATCGCCTACGGTCAGTCCCCCCCCCCGTTAGCAGCCCAGTACCCAGCCCACCCTCGCTATTTCAGCATGCGGCCCGCTGCATTCGTTCTGCGGCGGCCCGAAGACGCCGCCAGAAATTGAACCCGGCTGCTGGGCGGGGGTGGCGCGGCCGTACTCGTCGGCTGAATGCAGTAGGGTCATTTTGCAACTAGGCAAAGCTTAGGTTCAAGTTTTCTTTTCGTAAGAATTTTTAGCAAAATTCCCTACATATTTCAAGTGGAAAAACGCTTAGGAAAATTGTTCAAGGCCTAAATTCTGCTCGAAAAATCGAAATTTTGGCGCTTTTGCATTATCGGGGGACTTTTTTTCTTAGGACCTATTCTTAAAATCTAAATAATGGCAGTGTTTCTAAGCGTTTTTTTAGATATTTCTAAACGTGAAACCTTGAAAAATTTGCCTAAAAAACAACAAAAATATAGATTTTTCGACCAAAAAAATTTTAGGATAGTGTTTCTATTTGAAATACAGTTGTATATTACTAGAAACGCTATTAAAACCTTTCTATTCACTCCCCCCCCCGATAATGCAAAAGAACCGGGGAGTCTTGTCTTGCAGGTTACTACGGGATGATATCGTCTATGAAGGCCCCGATGAGCATCAGCCTGAAGATGTTGTTGGAGTATTACGACAAGGAGGTCAGTGATCTTGGAGTACTGGTTCGTTAGCGGGGGAGGGAGGTAGATTTTCCTTGTTCAAGACGCCTACTGGCTGCCAATTGGGAGTCCTACCTACTGCCCCCCCGCTAACGCACCAGAGCCGAGCTTAAGGAGGACGTCATGATCCTCTTTAGGGAAAGTTGGCCCTGGGTGAGCAGCGTGTCTTCACCAGGCCTGCGAATTTCACGTACCCGGTAGGCCGATTTGGTACTTGACTATTAGCGGGGAGGGCATGCCAGTTTTCCGCAGGAATCGCGTACGCTTTAGGAGATTTACATGACCTAGGTTAATTTTTGGCCAAAGATGGAAAATCAGCCGCTCTTTTGTGCAGGAGCTGTGGACGACGACCACGACGACAACTACGCCAACGACGACGACCCCCTCGACCCCCTCGACCCCTAGCTGGTCTCGTCCCGAGTACATCGGCCCGCCCACCTATCCGCCAGTCGTTTACCCCGTTCATGATGACTGCGACCATGTTGATGATGATGAGTCGGTTGAAATCTGTTCCGGACGAGTAAATTGTCCGTATTTTCCAGGAGTCCTGTCGGGACCCTGATCGCCATCTGCGTCGGCTTGTTGCTGTGCTGCTGCGCGATCTTCTGCATCTGCAAGTGCTGCTGGGTTCGGGGGCGTCGTGAATATGTTTAAGCCAGGTGGCCTAAGCCTAAGCCTCAGCCTAAGCCTACAGCCTAAGCCTAAGCCTAAGCCTAAGCCTAAGCCCGCTCGCTTCCCTTCGCCTAAGCTAAGCCTAAGCCTGCTTGCCAAGCCTAAGCCTAGCCTGCAGCCTCAGCCTAAGCCTAAGCCTCAGCCAAGCCTGCCCGCCGCCACGCCGCTCCAAGCCTGGGCCCAGCTCGGCCCCGAGCCAAGCCTGCTCACCCGCCAAGCTCCGCTAAACCAAGCCTCCGCCAGCTGCCGCTCAGGCCTAAGCCAAGCCTCGCCTCCAAGCCCTAAGCCTAGGCCTAGGCCTGGCTTCTGCCCCAAGCCTAAGCCTGAGCCTAAGCCCTGCTCCGCCTGGCCTAAGCCACGCCTAAGCTCCAAGCCTAAGCTCACAAGCCTAAGCCCAAGCCTAAGCCTAAGCCCAAATAGCCAGAAGGCCTGGCCTCGCCAAGCCTAGGCCAAGCCTAAGCTAAGCCTAATGCTGCCTAAGCCGCCTGGGCTAAGCCAAGCCTAGGCCAAGCCTAAGCCAAGCCTAAGCCGAAGCCTAAGCCAAGCCTAAGCCGCTTAAGCCGTAAGCCAAGCCTAAAGCCCTTGCCTTAGCCAAGTCCAAGCTGCCTAAGCCTGCTTTCGGTTAAGCCCAAATCCGCCACTTTCCAGAAGCCGATGACGGCCCGCAGACGTGGCGTGCTCAGGGCCCAGGAAGTACCCCCAATTACCCGACAAGCACCCCGAACTACCCGGTAATGCCACAGCAGCCTCCCCCCATCGTCTATCCGGCGGCCCCCATCAACGAGGATCAAGCGGATGAGGCGTCGAATGTCAGCGGAAGGGGCCAGACTTGAAGCCAGCAACTCCAGCATAAAATACCGCCACAAATCGATTCTATATTTGTGATAATGTTCACATTTGCATTGTCGGTTCAAACTTGTCTGTATCTGACGAATAAACGATTGCTGGAGAACACACAAGAGAGAGAGAGAGAGAGAAGAGAAGGAGAGAGTGAGAGAGAGAGAGACAGGAGAGAAGAGAAGGGGAGAGAGAGAGTGAGAGGAGAGAGAGTAGAGAGAGAGACAGGGAGAGAGAGAGTGAGAGTGAGAGAGAGAGAGCAAAAAAAGAGTAGAGAGAAAGACAGGGAGAGAGGAGAGAGTGAGAAGAGAAAAGAGAGAAAAAATAGAGAGAGAGAGAGTGAGAGTGAGAGAGAGAGAGTGAGAGAGAGACAGGAGAGAGAGAGAGAGAGTGAGAGAGATGCGGCTGGTGGATTTAAATACCTTTCAAATTTTAATTTTGGCAATCTGGTTGGGCTGCTCGGTGAATTTTCATTCAACGCAAACTCGCCCAAATGAGCCGTCAGCTCTTTTTTCTGCTAATTTTTGCCTACTTCGCCTCTGTCGATAGCAATGTACGGCTTGGCCTTGGCTTAAGCTTGGCTTGCTTCAACTTGATTTTTATCTTTCCTTGTTCAGGACATCACCTGTGACGTAACCTCCAAACCCTGGCACCCAGACCACGGTGGATGCGTCGAGGTGAAGCGGGAGATAGGCATCGAAGACTGGGGCATCGCCTTCCACGAGAACGTCACCAACAAGGATGGCGGGTGGACATACGTCACCTACGGTCAGTATTAGCCCGTGCTCAGCCACTCACTAATTTCAGCTTGCCGTGAATCGCCGTACCCGGATGCGGTGATCTTTTGTGGTGGGCCTCCGGCGCCGCCGTGGCGAGCCGTCCCGAAGACGCCCGGCTGCTGGTCGAGGACGTTGAGGGATGACCCTCAACATTCCGCTGTATGCGGTGAGTGAAGCTTAGACCTCCGCTTAAGCCTAAGCCAATCTTAAGCCTAGGCCAGCCTAAGGGCGATAATAAGTCCCAATCTAAGCGTAAGCTGCTCAAGCCAAGCCTGGGCCGCATTCTGCTGCCTATGCCTGCTTCCGCGCTGCTTCCAAGCCGCCTTCCGCTTCCAAGCCGCTTCCGCCTGAGGCTCCTTCCAAGCCTAAGCCGCCTAAGCCAAGCCCAAGCCAAGCTGTCGTCCGCCTAAGCCTAAGCCAAGCCCAAGCCTAAGCCTGCCCGCTTAAGCCTTTAAGCCCAGCCTAAGCCCAACCTACTAACGTAAGCTCAAGCCTCAGCCTGTCGGCTTCCAAGCCTGGGCTTCCGCAAGCCTAAGCCTAAGCCTAGCCAGCCTGCTTCCGCTCCAAGCCTAGCTTAGCCCAGCCTAGGCTCCAACCTCAGCCAGCCCAAGCCTAAGCCTTAGCCTAGCTTCAAGCTTTGCCTCCCTCCCGGGCCTAGCCAGCCTAGGCCCAGCCTCAAGGCCCAACCTAAGCCAAGCCTAAGCCTCAAGCCTAAGCCTAAGCCTTAGCTTAAGCCAAGCCTCGAAGCTGCTTCCAAGCCAAGCCTAAGCCCAGCCTAGGCCCAACGGCTAGGCTTCCAAGCCTAAGCTTCGCTTCCAAGCCTAAGCTCAACCTCCCAGGCTTCGGCCAAGCCTTGCCAAGCTTCCAAGGCCAAGCCTCGAGACTTTCCAGAAGCCGACGACGGCCCGCAGACGTGGCGTCCGTAGGATGCAGAGCGGCACCTCCAGCTTATCCAAGACAGCAGCAGCCGCCGATGATGCAGCAGCAGCCCCAGATGACGTATCCGATGCCCAACCCAAACGATGTGGGATCTGATGAAGCGAACGCTCAGCGGGCGTGGCCTAAAAATACGATACGATACGCTACGCCACGCTGCGACATACCGTACGATAGTTCGAGCTGCTCCTATTTGTGAAGATGTTCACATTGCATTGTCCCCACTTTTGCCATGGTGGAGGAAGGTCTAAAAACGAATGAATGAGATTTCTAGATTTTCTCTTCGAGATTATGCAATACTACGGACTACAGATGCTCAAAAGTCCTATGCCCTTGCGAAACACGCAATTTTGCCAGGATAGGGTATTGCTGGAGTACGCCACTTTCCAAGGATACGGTCTCTGAGCCTTCCAAAAGAAAGTGGCGTACCGTCTAAAACTTAGCTACGCGTCCGATTACAGTACCCACTTTCCAGTTTACGGTACCCGGTCCTTCGTAGTAAGGCTAGAATTACGTTCGAAAATACTGTACCATCCGGCATACGTTCATTTGGGTACCGTACCGTTTGAGAGTACGCCACGTTCCGAGTTACGGTCTCTCATTCAGCAAAAAAGTCATGTTCCGTTTAAAATCGAACTACTATCCGGATACGGGTACTCTCGTTTACAATGCTCTCAGGTCAACACGGGTTACTGTAATTTTCCGAAACATGTTGATTGCGGGAAAGATCAATTGCAGATTTTCGAGATATTCCGCGACTTTCCGGCCTACGGTGCATTCCGAAAAACATAGTTTCGGTCCCTTTAAAGCTATCGTACCAATCGGAATACGATCATTTGTGGAGTACGGTACTTCCCTCAGTACGATACTTTCCAAATTACGATATCTCACAAAATTAGCATACGAAAATTAACGCACATGTGAAAAAGCCAAAATCCTGCTCCCCATTTTTCTACGTTCTCTTACAAGGTGGGTGGCTGGTTTTTAGCAGGTTTTTCGGGCTAAAGATGCTAATTCATAAATTTTTTTCGAAAAAAACGTGTTTCACCAAATTCCTAAAATTATCCAATTCTTGGTGGCTTTACTCGTGAACGCTTTCCCATTGGTAATTAGCAATTTTTTTAATTTAAAAAAATTAAATTTTTGCTTCAGAAATAAATCCTTGGTACTTGTTCGTACTTACATCGTTGGTATTCGAAACTTGCGCAATTGGCCCCCACCGGAAGACGGATCGATAGAAGAAGAAGACGCAGAAGAAGATGGACTCAGTCAAGGGGCTGCTCGGCATCAGGACCCTCAAAAGGTATTCATTTTTGGCTTGCCGGACAATTTAAAAGGGCAGGCTAGCATGGATTCGTGAGGAAAAATCCAGGGCAGCTAGCAGAGATCATTTTTCTCTTCCCAGGGCACAAAAATCTGGTCGGCCACCACGCCGTACGTCATCGAGAAGCTGCTCGGCGAGGGCGGCTTCGGGGCGGTTTACAAGGTTTGTAGTTTGTAGCCTGGAATAAATTACGTAGTTTGTAGTCTGTAGTATGGTACTTATGCGGTGAATTTGTATTCTGTAGGCAATCAATTTGTGGTTTATGGTTTATGAAACGCAGATTTAGTTTGTAGCCGGTAGTGAGGGTTCTTCTCCGGTAGTCTATAGTTTGGTCGAAATTCTGTAGTTTGTAGCTCATAGTCTCAACTAAATTGTGCCGCTTGTGGCCTGGCCTCTATTTTAATTGTATGTGCTTTGTAGCCTGTAATCCTAGTGTTTTGTAGCTTGTAGTCTTATGGCTTGTAGTCTGTAGTCTGGAAAAAATTATGTACACGGTTTGTAGTCTGTAGTAACGTTAAAATCGTGTAGTTTATAGTCTAATCGAAATGTAGTTTGTAGTGTCGGCTGGATTCTGTAGTTTGTAGCCTACAGCTTCACTAAATTCTGTATCTTGTAGCCTGTAGGTTATTTAATCACATCTATTTTGTAGTTGGCAATCTGGATTTTTGTAGTTTGCGGTCTTGCGGCTCGTAGTTTGTAGTTTTTTCATTTTGTGCTCTAGATCCTAGTTTTTCTCCCCGTTAGGTTCACGTCGCCGGCGACCCGTCCCTCACTTACGCCATGAAAATTAGCAGCGCCGCCGGCCCGGCAAGGAGCTCAAGCTGAAGATGGAGGTTGTTGTAGTTTGTAGCCTGGGCGTAGTTTCTAGTTTAAAGATCCCATTTTTTAACATTTTTCTAGTCTGTAGTTATTGGTGAAACGGCACCAGTTGAAATTTGTAGTCTAGTATACTTCGCGTTTTTTAGCTGAAAATCCTGCTTGCCGCCGGCGATAGTGACCGTCGCTGTCTCCACTTTACAAAACTCATCGACCGGGGCAGTCGACCGGAATTCGTCTTTATGGTAGGGTATCGTTCTCTCTCTCTCTCTCTGTGTCTCCCTCGCTCCGTCTCCCTCTCTCTCGCTCTCTCTCTCTCTCTCTCTTTCTCTCTATTTTTCTCTCTCTCTCTCTCTTCCTCTCTTTAGCTCTCTCTCTGTCTCTCTCGCTACCTCTCTCTCGCTTTCTCTCTCTCTTTTTCTCTCTATCTCTCGCCTCTCTCTATCTCTCGCTCGCTCTCACTCTCTCTCTTTCTGGCCCTCTCACTACCTCGCCCGTTTCCTCAAAGAATCTTCACTAGCCGGCCTCTTTCCAGGTAATGGAACTCGTCGGTAAGTCGGTGAAGGACGTGCAGCGTGAGCGTCGCGGCAAGGTGTTCACCATCTCCACGGCCTGCCAAGTCGCCGAGCAGACGCTTGAAGCCCTCGAAGACATGCATGCACTCGGATATATCCATCGGTAACGAGCAGAGATTCTTTGAGGAATGGAGGGGCAGGCTAGCGGAGACCATTTCCTCGTTTCCAGCGACATCAAGCCGTCCAACCTGACCATCGGCGTCGGCGCCAAGCGCAACATTGTCTACCTGCTCGACTTTGGCATCTCGAGGAAGATTCGGAATGAGGATGGAGAGATTAAGGTAGTGTCACGGTCCCTTTAAAGTTACCGTACTCGTTGCAGTTGCCCCGCTGGAAGTGCACGTTTAAAGGGACGGTGAAGTACGCGTCGCTGGCGTGCCACACGCTGCGCGAGCAGAGCGGCAAGGACGACCTGGAGTGCTGGGTGTATTTGTTTGCCGAATTTGTGCATCCTGGAGGTGGGTAGGAGGCGAGCTAGCAGGGTTTCTTTGCGGAATTTGGTTTCCTCAAGCATCCCTGCTAGGTACCCTATTCTTCTTCCTCAGGTCTCCCGTGGCGCAACATGGACAACACTAAGGAGGTGTATCGCGAGAAGCGGAAGGCCCACGAACGCCCCCGCGACCTGTTCACCGGATTTTCCAGGCCTGAGGTTGGGGTTTTCCTAGCTGTCTCACTCCCTTTAGTACATGGTGGCCGTGCTGGAGTACATCGACGAGTTGAGCTACGTGCAGCAGATTGACTACGGGTACTTGCGCCAGGCCGTTGAACTGGTGGGGGCTTCAATTTCCTCAAAGAATCACCGCTAGCCTGCCCCCTTCCCCTCTCTCTCATCCCAAATGATCTCTGCTAGCCTGCCCCCTCCCCCTCTCTCTCATCCCAAATGATCTCTGCTAGCTGCCACCCCGATTTCCAGACCTGTCGCTTCAACGACGGCTCAATGTCTGCCCCTCTCGATTGGGTGGAGCGTCACTCCCCGGTCACGCCCGAGGAGTCGCGCTTGGTATGGGGATTTTTTGGCTTCACCGTCCCTTTAAACTAAATGTTTCTAGGCTTCCTGTTAAAATACAGGGTTTTTCTACCTTCAATATCCCTTTAAACGCAGAGTTTTCTTGACATTAATCGGCTTTTGATAACATTCATCTAATCTCATTCCAGTCCGTGCGCCAGGACGCGACCAGCTCGCGCTACTGCGACGGCTACCGGCCAAAGGTTGGTTTCGAGCATTTATATTTTTACCCCAATTTTTTATGCGCGCCTGTCTGGCAAAATTTGAGGTTTTTTTTACTAAACTACAAAAATGTTTGACTTTCAGAAAAAATTTCGAGTTTCAGAAAAAATGTTTCATTTAATTGTAAAGTTCAGGAAAATTTTTTACGATTAATAGATAGCATGCCGTGTTTTGCAAAATAAAACCCAAAGTTAATAATGTCAAATTGACTCTTGTTTAAAATTAATGGAATTAATATCAAATTCTTTAAATTGACTGGATGAGCAAAATTAAATTCACAAAAAAATTATGCGGCAATGCAAAAAAGTTTCATTTAATGGCAAGGTTTCGCTAAAATTTTTAGAATGAATTCCGTGCCGGTAGTGATTTCCAAAAATAATAACACACTCTAATTTTCCCTGTTATTAATTATTCGGAAAAAATTAGATTTCTAAATTTCTTTATAAATTAAATGTCATTTAATATTTTTGTGTTTTCTCACCGCTAAGTTCTTTTCAGTCCACCATCCGCTCGCTGGGGATCGGGCTCAATCCGAAGAGGAGCAGGTATCTCCCTCTCTCTCTCTCTCTCTCTCTCTCTCTCTCTCTCTCTCTCTCTCTCTCTCTCTCTCTCTCTCTCTCTCTCTCTCTCTCTCTCGCTCTCCCTCACTCTCTGCCACTCTCTGCCACTCTCTGCCTCTCTGTCTCTCTCGTGCTCTCTCTCCCTCGCCCTCTCTCCCTCTCTCTCCCGCTCCCTCTCTCTCGCTCACTCTCTCTCTCTTTCTCTCTCTTTCTCTCTCTCTCTCTCGCCCTCACTATCTCCCACTCTCTCTCTCTCTCTCTCTCTCTCTCTCTCTCTCTCTCTCGTTCTCCCTCACTCTCTGCCACTCTCTGCCACTCTCTGTCTCTCTCTGTCTCTCTCGTGCTCTCTCTCCCTCTCCCTCTCTCCCTCTCTCTCCCGCTCCCTCTCTCTCACTCACTCTCTCTCCCTCTCTCTCTCCCGCGCTCTCTCTCTCTTTCTCCCGAGAAAAACGACTCGTTTAGTCAAGACCGCTCATCGGAGGAGGAGCGCCACTCTTCTGCGGTTGCTGTGTCGGCAGCGGGCGGCGTCGTGGCGACGCGGACCACGACGCAGGGGAGCAGCCGCGTCGCGGGTCCTCCGAGCAGCAGCGGCGGATCATCGGGCCGTCAACACCAGCCGGGACAGCAGCAGCCACAGCGCCCGCCGAGGAGGAGGAGCAGCAGCAGCCGGGGAATGACTCGATCGTCCACCCTCCACGCCATTAGCCGGGTACGCTTGGCCTCAAGAATCTCTGTTAGCTTGCCTCTGAAAATTAATCGACTGCTTTTAAAGGGAGCGTGACATCCTGGTGATCATTTTTCTCCGCAACAATCTCTGCTAGCTTGCCTTTGAAAATCGATAGAAACATTTTAAAGGGGGTGTGACACCTAGAGGAGGACGCTTCTCCCCAAAAATCTCTGCTAGCTTGCCGAGGCAGACTCTTTATATGTTTTAAATGCGCAGTGACACCTACGGAAAATCAGATTTTTCCACAAAAACCGCTGCTAGCTTGTCCTCAAAATTGAATGTTGACTTCAATAAGCTAAATGTTGAATTTTCAGGACCGCCACCGCTGCACGCGCAAGCTCGTCGATTCGGATTGAAGAAATACGAAGAAATACCGCCTCATTTTCTCTCGCTGTCTCTCTTGTATCTCGTTTTCTCGCCATGTCTCTCACTCTCTCGCAGTCTCTCTTTATCACTCGCTTTTTATCTATCCGCCGTGTGATTTTTTAAATAAATATGTTAATAATTTATTTTGAAGACATGGGGAAAGTTTAAAGGCAGCAGGAATTCCGAATTTACGAAAAATAAAAGGTGTTTTGTAGGGGGTTTTTTTGGCGTGTTAGAACAAAATTAAAGGGGCTCGGAAGTCAAAAGGGCACTGCCGAGAAGCACCAGAAAATTAATTTCGTTACGAAAAAACTAAAAATATTTCAGTAAAAAGGGGCGAAAACGCCTTTTTGAGTGGGCGGCGATTGCATGTCGTAATACGTTGTAAGGCACCTAATCTCCCCTTCTCGGGGATTCTCCGGGCAATTTTCCTCATTAAAACGTCGAGAATGATCAGAATTCGATGAGGATTCCAGAAATAGCGTCAGGATTTTCAAATTCACGCGTTTTCACGTCCAAACAGGGGCAAAAGGTCATGCGGCGCGGTCGCGTTGTAGGAATCAGCGCCGGGGGCGTGGACCAGACTTCGGAGCCCCTTTCAGGATACAAATAAATTAAAGGGCTGCCGACGGCATGTGTCGATCCCCCCTCATCAACAAATTGGCAAGTAGCCAACAGGGGAGAGAGCGCGCCCAGGGGAGAGGCGCAGAGACATTTTCTTTCCAGCGCGTAACCGATTGACTATGCCGTCGGCATCCCTTTAAGAAGTGCAAAATTTTCCAGTAGTGCTACGGGGTTGCAGCATTTTGTTTGTCAAAATGAGAATTTGCGAGAGGAGAAGGTAAAAAAAATGAGTGTTTTAAAAATTTTAATAAACGACCGCTTCTCTGGAACCGTACTGAACATCTTTGGGTCAAAGGTCAATAAACTCTAAACCCGATACACTAAATTGATTAGGTAGTGAAATTTTTTGCGCTGCGTGAGATTGGTGACGCCGGGATAACCGGGGCGTGTCACGCTTACGAGGGGCTCCTATTTACGCAGAACTATTGGCCAGATACAGGGGGTCCCAATAAACAATGCGCCCCGTAAATTGTTGCCGTCCGTTCGGAGTACGGGGGCGGAAAAGTTTTTTTTGCAGGTTTGAAAGGGGCTTGGAAGCGGAATCTGGATGTTGGATTGAGTCAGTAAAGTTTTTCGGTGCTCCGAAAAATTGGGAAACATGTTTTTTTCCTGCGATTTAAAGGAATTGTAGGTCCAGTACAGGGTGAAAAAAAACACCAACTCGACGCAAAAGTATCGGATCGGAATGGTAGTTACACCATTCGAAAGCCCTTGGCACGGCGTGTTTGCAACAACTTTCACAACCATGTTTTTATTTCAGCGCGCTATTTTACAAGGCATTTCAAACATTAAGGAATGGCCCCCGTATCTAATTAACGGCTGCTTCCGGTCATTTTGTATGGAGGATTTCAGGCAAATTAGCTCGACTGCAGCTCCGAAAAGCGGTAAAATTTTACAAAATGGATTTTAATGTGGCGGGTTTAAATAAAAACGTGGTTTGAAAAATTGTTACAAAATTCTTCAAACCACGTTTTTATTTAAACTACACTAATGATTCGGTTTTTAAGAACCTTCTCTTTCGTTTAGATATAGCTAGCAAAGATTTTTTCAATTTTTCAATTTTTAGAAAAAGTAGGTTTCGATTTTTTACATTGCCAGGTGTTTGAAAAATTCATTACTCTTGACGTAGTGACTCGACAACGTTTGCTGCTTGATTGCCTTTAGTGATTCACCTAAAAATATTTCTGTTTTTAAGATACTCCTCGTTTATATACCTCAAACTAGCACAGGCAAAGGCTAGCTAGCAGAGATTTTTGTGGAATTTGATGGTTTATGGAGGCAGTTATGTTTCAATTCATGATATTGATAAACCAACTTTTCAAATTATTCAATGCCATTCTTCTTACAAATTCCTCGAATTTATCTCAATTTTGCCGTTTTTTTTATGGCAGCTGGTGTTTTTCCCGTCTAGATATTCCCACAAAGGGAAAAAAGAAAGAAAGTCCAATGTAAGCCGGTACCGTATGTAGCGAGCGGAAATCGTGTTCTTACTAAAAAAAAAATACGTTTCAATTATTTCGATTATTAGCTGTGTTTTTGAAATGCTAATTTGATGTTGGCTAGGTGTTCATGAATCGGCCCTACAGAATGATGCTGGATGCGTATCCCTTCTCCGATTTACATAAATGTTGCTGTTGTGCAAAAAAACTGGGTTTTTCCGTTTAGCTACCTAAACCGGTGGGGGGCAGCTAGCAAAGGTTGTTTGTGGAACTTTGTACATCTTTGCCAAAAGTCTGTTTCAACGATTTCCATTGTCAAAACAGGTTTTAGAAACTAATTTGCTTGTACATTTGACTGGAAATTATGCATTGTGGATTTTCGGATCTACCTAAAAATATCTCAGTTTTTAAGAATCTTACTCTCCGTTTATAGAATTAAAGCTAGCTAGCAGAGTTTTTGTGGAATTTTAATTTTTTTAGAAAAATTATGTTTCAATGATTCACATTGCCTCCGCGGTTTTCAAAACGCCAATTGTTGCAGGCTCTTTAGTCCTTTAAGCTTGATCTCATTTTTCTCGGGTTTTTGTAAATTTACAGTTTTAGGGACTTTATGTTTGCTTGGATATGTAAGCTGTTACCGAACATGCTAGCAGAGGTTTTTTAGGAAATTTCACATTTTTTTTGGAAAAGTAGGTTTCAATTTTTTAGATTGCTAGCTAGGTTTCTCAGACAATAATTCCGATCCGCATTTCAATCTGATTGGTGCAAATTTTAAATTTTCTTTCAATTCGTTTCCGGTTTAGCTAGTTAAGCGGTTCGATGATTAGCTAGCAGAGATTTTCTGGGAAATTTTACATTTGGGATTCTGGGAAGTAGGTTTCAACTATTTCATTCCCCAGCGCATTTTACGAAATATTATTGCAATTGTCATCAAATTTTTCATAGACTTTTAAATTGTTAATGTGAGTATGTGTTATTTCCATTATCAAAACAGTTTTTTCAAAAATTATTAAACAAGAAGTTTCTTCTTTTCTTTCTATTCCTCAATTTCCATAAATCCCTTGACCTTTATGCAGTGTTTTTGCGAGGATAAAAAGCCAATATATTCCGAGCACCGAGTCCCCCCGCGCAAGATAATTACCCTCCGGGCTCGACGAGCTCGTTGTGTGTGGCCACTTTTCCATTTCAAGCCATCTTATCCGGAATCTTCTAGGGGATTCTCTCTCTCTCTCTCTCTCTCTCTCTCTCTCTCTCACTCTCCACTCATTCTCCCACTCACTCTCTCCCTCTCGCCCTCGCTCTCGCTCTCTCGCTCTCTCACTCTCACTCTCTCGCGCACTCTCTGTCTCGGTCTCGCTCTCTCTCTCTTCCGCTCTCTCCCTCTCTCTCTCTCTCTCCTGGCTAGAACAAATTAGCACCAAATTACTTTTCATTCATCAATGAGGCCTATTCCATTGCCTAATATTTTCCAAAATTTCCGCAAATACTCTTTGCTAGCTTGCCCAGATGGTCGATTCATAAATTAATTAAATTTACTCATCACTTGACTCAAACAATCCAGAATTGCGGCTATGCTACATCTCTACATTCCAGAATTGCTTTTTCTCTTGCTCCTTCACATTTTTGAAACATACTATTTTAGTTCCTTTTTGTAAAAGTGGTATTTTTATTTTGGAGCTCGATAGATTAGAATAGCGGCTTCCTTATATTCCGCAAAGAATTTCTGCTGGCCTGCCCGGTGCGGTTGTAAGGCTGGTTCGTATCAACGAAGTATTCTCCAGGAAAGCTTCTCTCACATGCTTCAATTCTTTGCAACATATTCCTTTAAGCTCATAAAAACTCCCCGGGTTTCCGCAAAGAATTTTCACGGTTTCATCAAAGTGGCCTATTCCATTTCCCCAAAGAATCTCTGCTAGTTTGCCCAACATGGTCGGTTTTTAGCTTAAATTCGCTCATTACTTGGCTCGAGCAAAACGCTTCTATATATTACCGAATTGATTTTCATCTAAGTTCTTAACATTTTTGTAACATATTATTTAAAATTTCCTTTTTCAAAATTTTGCGTGTATTTTGATTTTATGCTCGAAATATTAGAATCATGACTTCCTTATATTCCGCAAAGTATTTCTACTAGGAAATTTTTTTAAATTAAACAAAACTGAATGACGTGACTGGAGGTAACAGGACTTGGAATTCCGTGAGCAATTCTCGTGAGGGGACTTCAGACATTTGAAACATATTAATTTAATCGTTTCGAAAATAATACCGGCTAGTTTTCGCCTTTGCTGTGTGCGATAAAAATGCTGATGTTCTCATATCTCCGCAAAAATCCGTGCTAACCAGCGCGGCATTAAATTTCATTAGAAACGATGCTTGGCGAACAAAAATTGCGTAGAAACTTTTCCACCGAAACCTAAATATTTTCGAAACATTTTAAATTTGAATTTTGGCTTTTTAGACTTTGGTAAATAATTACGGAATGGAAAGATTAGGATTTGGGGCCAAGGAAAGGGAAAATTGGAAGATAGAAAATCCATAAAGAATTCCGACCCATAAAATCCTTAGCTTTGCCTTGCATGGCCCTGGAATTTTCTGGATCTCAAATCGCCTTGAAAGCCATTAGTTGGAATGGTCATTTCTTATAGGCAAAGTGACGCATATGAATGAGATATTCTTTAGAAAAGCTTCTGTCACAAGCTGCAGATTTTTGCAACATGTTTCTTGTAATTCTGAAAAGCTAACGAATGGCCGAATCCTCCCCAGGTTTCCGCAAAGAATCTCTGCTAGCCTGCTCAGCCTAATCGTTTTTTTAAATATAATTCACTCCTTACTTGGCTCAAGCCAACACGCCTTTATATTACCGAATTGATTTTCATCTCGCTTCTTCACATTTTTGTAACATATTATTTTAGTTCTTTTTTTTAGATAATTAGCCTCTATTTTGATTGTATGGATTAAAATAATGATCTTCTTATATTCCGCAAAGCATTTCTGCTAGCCTGCCCGACATTAAATTTAATTGGAATCGATGTTTGTTTGGTGCTGGAGTTGTAGGTCGCTCGATTGTAAAGAAATTTTCCCGCTGGAGCCCAAATATTTTCGAAACATTTTGGCCAATATCGATATTTTTTGGATTTGAGACGCGTGACATGATCCCGCTAAAAACCCGAATGCTGGCTTTACGAATTTTTGAAACATATTAACTTCGCATTTCGATGCGCCGAAAGACTTTTTTTCGTTTAACGAGCTGTCCCAGCCCCTTTAAATTGAAGACGGGGATAATCTGCCCCGGATTAAGCCGGAAATCAGGACCGGAAAAGGGCCCGAAAAGGCGAAGAGTGGTAAATTATCGGATTAGCAAGGCCTGGGCCTGGAAAAACGAACTGCGAAAATAAAGTTAGCATCTCGAGACATCTTCGCATTATTTAATTAGTTTTTTAACAATTTGGCTGTTAATTGAAACATTGACTGGCTTTATGTAAAATTTTTGAGAAATTTTGAAACATAACAATTATTTTGAAAAAAATTCTTCGCTGACAATATTAAACCTTTGTCAGACTTTTCCGAACACTGAAATTGCTGCAACATTTTTTACTTGCAGGCACTCGATAATTGTTCGGCGGATGTTTGAAACTTTTTAAGTTACTCACTCTCTCTCTCTCTCTCTCACTCTCTCTCACAATCTCGCTCTCTCTCTCGCTCTCTCACCTCGAAAAACGCAGACTAGCAGAGATTCTTGCGGAAAAACTATGGATGAACTCTCAGAGTACATAAATTCTATCCTTCCTCGCTTATTCCCCCCCCCCCCGCAAAAAGCCGAGAAGCCCCACTTTTTTTGGGGCGGTGGGCCCCCAAAAACAAAGGCCAGGGGGCGATATATTGGTTGGCCCCAAGATTGGGCCCCAGGGCCCATTCTTACGGGGCAAATCAAGCAGAAATTAGTCGTCCTCCTCTCCATATTTGCCCCCGAAGGGCCAGGATTGGATATTCGCCCAATTTTGACGTCATCTGGTTTTGTTAGTTTCCCTTCCTAAAGATTCTCTGCTAGCCTGCCCGCCATCTGGTCCTGGATCTAGTTGTCCGTTATCAAAGTGGCTTTCGCCCCCCTCGTTAAGCAACCTTTACCCGGTTCTCAAGAAATCTCTGCAAGCCTACCCAGCGTCGCAGTATTTTTGGGAATTTCAAGGCTTCATCGAGTAGCGTATATTTCCTACATCTGTCGCGCTGTTCTGATAAAACATCATTGTTAAAAGCATACAAAGAATATATAGGCTATATAGGATATATAGGCTAATTATATCCCTTATTTTAGGGCTCAACGCTATAGGAAATTGGCAATTGGTAAAGTACACCCGGTACACCCGTTTGCGTAGCTGCCCACCCTGTCGCACCATACGCACACGCTAACGGATGTACCGGGTGTATTTTACAAATTGCCAGAAAATGATCATCGCCGTGAAATTTTTTTCAGACTCAATTTCTTTGAATTTAATCTTTTAAAATCCGCGGTTTTAGATCACTTCTTTCCGGGTTATTTTTCTGTTTTTGAATTTTTATCCTGATTTTTAGCTATTTTTATGTTATTTAATACACTTTCAGTATATAAATTCGACGTTAAAAACCAACCAATTCTAAAAAATTATTTTTCGTTCGCGCTCTCATTTTATCAAACACATTTTTTTACATGGCTAATTTTCTTTTCCAAATTTAATTTTTTAAATACGCTAATTATACCTTTTTAGGGGCACAAAACTGCAAAAACTATACATTTAAAAATGATATAAATGGGCGTCCTACTCCGCGCCCCTTCTACCGTATCCCCAGCGCCACCACCCGTCGATGGGAATGTAACGTACTACTTGGAGTGGACCGGGTCTCAGTGGACCCGAGAGGAGCTTGTCCACTCTGTCAGGTGCGGCAGGCTAGCAGGAATTTTTTGCGGGTGAAAAAACGTCTTTTGGTGCTTTGGCATTATCGGGGGGGGGGGATTTATTCTTAAGATTTAAATTTTCAAATATTATTAGAGGAAGCGTCGCTAAACACAAAAAACTTTTTAAACAAAAAAATACAAAATTTACAAAACCAAAAAAAATTTTATTAAAAAATAAGAAACAATACGATTTTTTTTCTACTTAAATTTCGAATTTTTCAAGTTTTTTGGTAGTTTTTATATAAAACGATTTTTCGACCAAAATTCATAACAACTAATCAAATCCAAAATTCAAATTTTTATCGAAAATTCTACTCCCCCCTCCCCGATAATGCACAAGCACCCATTTTTTTGCAGCATCGCCTACGTGGTCATCTCGATCCTGATGGTCTTTCTTTGGTCGGCGTATTTGTGTTATGACGGAAGGTAGGCTTTTTGAAAAGTTTTGAAAGGTTCTAGTTCATTAGCGGGGGAGGTTCAAATATCCGCCCCCTGCTAACAAACCACAACCCAAAATTTAAAGGGGACGCGTCGATATTTTGGCAAAGAATCTCTGCTAGCTGATTTTTCTGTGAAACTTTAGTTAAAACACGAAAACGACTATTTTTCCAGCATAGAAGTCGGGTATTTAAATCGTCGAAACACATTTTTACAATTTGTTTCTGCAGGTGCTCTTCAAAGCGTGTTCCAAAAACAAATGTTCACCTTTTTTCGTGTTAGGCAAAGAAGGTTTTGTTATTATTCGCGTCACTTTCTGCTTGTAAAAATCGGCGATTTTGCCCAAATTGACGCGTAAATAGGAGCCCTCGTTTACTTGCCGTGTTTTTCGAGTATAAAAGGATTCGGAAAATATTATTCTCCAAATATCAATATTTCCGCAAAGAATCTCTGCTAGCTAATTTATCGGTGAAACTTTGGTATGCACACGAAACCGCAAGCTATTTTCCAGAGATCAAATCGAGTATCCAAATTGTTGAAACATTTTTTTTTACAGATCTCGCAAATTCTCATTGCAATCAGACAGCAAAAAAACAAGGATTCAACCTTTTTCTTTTATCGAAAAAAGCTTATACTTTTAATTTTCCTGTACCATCTCTAATCACGAATCATAAATTCGCATCGCGATCAGACAGCCGAAAACAATGTTTCAATTTTTATATGATTTTCTTTCAAACTGAAGCTCTTAATTTGCTTGTATCATGTTATCAATGCTTTGCCCATTCGTAAAAATGACAATCTCAATATTTCCGCATGGAATCTCTGCAGGCTAATTTTTATTCGTGGATTTAACCATGAAAAAACCTAAAACTATTTTTCCAGAGAAGGAATCGGGCATTTAAATTGTTTTAACACATTTTGAAAATCTGGTTCCCCTCTTTACAATCGTTCGGTTTCGAAAATAATGTTTCACGTTATTTGCGCAGTCGGAACAAGCTCTTGTTCTTATTTTCGTAGCATTCTCATCCTGTAAAAATTCGGCATTTCCGAACCAAATACATGAATAGCTTGTTTTCAAGTTTTACAGACACAGAAAAACAGGAATATTTCCGCAAAGCATCTCTGCTAGTTAATTTCTATTGGTGAACTTGGCAATGATGAAGTCAAATTATCGTTCCCGAGAGGGAATCGGGTATTTAAATTGTTGAAGCACTTTTTTTGCAACTTGGTTCCCAGACAGCTCTTCACAACCCGGTGTTTGAAAAACGTTGATTCATTCTTTAGCGCTATCCGCAGAATTTGAATTTCTTAATTCATGGTCGCGACATGCTCGATTTGTCTAACCGCCTTATCCTTTTTTTCTGGTCCAAATTGCTGCGCAAATCTGGGGTCTTCGTCTGGCCGTGCGTGCGTGCCGGGTTTTTCAGGTTTAAATACACGGAAAACATCAAGATTTCCGCAACGCATCTCAGCTAGCCAATTTTTAGGCGTGAATTTAGTGCCGTGATGAAACGACGGGTTTTCCGATAAGCAACCTTGAACCTGATCTTAGATTTTGATTTAATAATTAATATGAATTTAATTTATTATCGAATATTTGATAGAATCTTAGGTTTGAGAAGATTTAAATCGTTGAACACATTTTGTTTTGCCATTTTGCTCCGAAGATCTCTTCACAACCCGGCGTTCGAAAAACGATGATGCAACTTTTTGGCGCTATCGGAAGGACTTGAGTTACTTAATTATCGGGCGACTGCTTGTTGATTATTCTAATCGTGAAATCCGCATTTTGTGACCGAAACTGATGCGTAAATAGGAGTTTTTACGTTCGCGTACCCTGTTTTCAAGCTTTAAGGGGAATGGAAAACGTGAAGTTTTCCGCAAAGCCTTCTCTGCTGGGCAATTTTTTGCTCGCTAATTTATCGTCGATGGTACATGTCACCTTTTTAAGGTTTATAATATATAAGAATCCAGATTCTCGAAAAGAATCTGTGCTAGTTAATTTTTGCTCGAAAAGTTATCGTTTTCCCAATGTTTTTATAGAGAAGAAATCGACTAATTAAATTATGGAAACACCCTCTTTTACAAGCTCCTTACAATTCTCACTAGTCCGTTCATCCTCGTAAAATCCATTGGCTTCTATTGATACCAAAAACAATAAGTAAATCCACATCAAAACAAATTACCCTCAATGGCCTGGTTTTTGACATACACGGTTCTTGAAACATCACGTTTTCGCTGTTTTTAGAATTTAACCAGGGTTGAAACCGCTCATGCGGCTTTTCAACCCTGGCCCCGTCGAGGACCTGTGAAAGTCCTCAGTTTGCATGCTTCTCCCTAAATTCTAGCAAGAAAAAAAGTGAAAAACAGCTCCTCTGTCCCTTTATATAGGCCCTCCCTACTTCCGACGCATGCAAATTGCCTCCTAACAAAGAGGTTTTTGAAAATCTTTACAAAAACTTATTTTTAATAGCGAAAACAGCCGATTTTCCTAAATCTTATATATGTGCACTCATCTCGGGATCCTTACGCACCTAATGACGTATCATACGTACCTTAAAAACCTTCCCTTGAGGCTGTAGGTACGGTACATACTTACGGAAGTTGAATGCAAATATACACACACACACACACAGACACTATTTTTTTATATATAGTAGGATAGGATAGCCGGAGGCTCAAAAATAATTTTCTATCTTTTTTCTATAATCTCTGAAGCGCTCTCTGCTAGCCTGCCATATGCTAAAATATCGAAAAACTAGCAAAAAAATCTGAATTGACGAAAAATGTTTCATTGTTTTTGGGCAAACAGAGCCAAATGGGGTCGCTAATCGGTGACGGGTCCATAACGAAAAAATGAGAATAATAACTATAGGTTTTTATTACTTTTGGATTATCTTCTTATTGGTAGTGTTTTCCGTATCGATTTTCTGCACTCCGACACGCAACGCGTACGTCCCGAATTTCCATTGCGTAATGGATTACGACTCGCTGATAAGGCCAAGTGAGGCGTAAGCGTTGCGTGTGGCGGGGACGCAAAAATCTATAAGCTTCATATAAAATAAAATCCGCCGGATATTACCGTGCCGGGCTGCGCTTTCAACAGCCATTTTACTTGAAACATCAAAAATTTGGTGTTGTTGAGAATTTGCCATATCAGTGGAAGGCTCAGAAAAAGGTTTCTGTTTTTGGCATCATTCCTCAAATGCACTCTGCTAGCCGACCATATGCGAAAATATCAAAAAAGCTAGCAAAAAAATCTGAATTAGCAAAAAAACGTTTCAATATTTTGGTGCTAGCAGAGACAAATGAGGTGGCTAATCGGCAGAAGCTACAACCCGTAAAATGAGAATAACTATAGCTTTTATGACTTTTGGAATATCTTATTTTTTGACAGTTTTTTATCGATTTTTCCGCAATACGACACGCAACGCGTACGTCCCGAATTTCTACTGCGTAATGGATTACGACTCGTTGATAAGCTGGCCGAGTAAGACGGAAGCGTTGCGTCTGGCGGGGACGGAAAAATCTATAGGCTTATATTGGTACCAAAAAAACGATACGAAAATCATCAGCCAGAACGTGTCCGATATTACCCCCATTGGCCTGATCTTGACGTCCACATTTCTTGAAACATCAAAATTTTGGAGTCGTTAAAAATTCACCAGCTTAGTTGAGGCTCAAAGACGGTTTTCTATTTTTTGGCACGGTTCCTCAAATGCTCTCTGCTAGCCTCCCGTCAGAGAAAATGTTGGAAGGCTAGCAAAAATCTGAATTAACGAAAAATGTTTCGTTCTTTTTGTGCTAGCAGAGCCGACGTGTCTCGTTAATCGTACCTCGGTCACAGCTATAAAAATCCTTGGCAGTCGTTTACTATCGATTTTTCCGCACTACGACACGCAACGTGCACGCGTCGCGTTCTAATGCGAATGGATTACGATCTCTTTACCCCGTAATTACGGTGGATAAAATTATGATCCGGAACCCTTGAAGCAATATCTCATGGGTTCCGTTTTTGACGCCCACTTTTCTTGAAACATCAACATTTTTGGAGGTTTTTAATTTGAAATTTAGCTGAAAGCTTAATAATAATTTTCTATTTTTTGGCAAGATTCCACAAATGCTTTCTCCTAGCCTGCCATATGCTGAAATTTTGGAAGCTAGCAAAAAGTTTGAATTGACGAAAAATGTTTCGTTCTTTTTTTGCTAGGAGCTGCGACTCAACCCGTTAATACTCGATCATTTTCGGTCATGTTATTAGCATTTCAATCTTTGCCAGTAATTATTAGCAGCCAATATTGGCAGTAATTTTCGATATCCATAAAATTCCATACCAGGATGCAATTATTACTCTCACGCGACGGCTTTTATTTGCCCTTTCTTGAAACATCAAAATTTTGGCGTTGTTGTGAACTCAAAATTCAGTGGGTTAGTTTACTCGAAAAGCCTTATCTAATTTTAATTTCCTCAAATACTCGCTGCTGGCCTGCCCCTAGCGAAAATGTTGAGAACCAGAAAAAAAATCTGGATTAACGTAAAATGTTTCGCTCTTTTTGTGCTAAGAGCAACACTTTGGGGCGCTAATTTGCCAACGGCCTAGAAACTAAATAAAAATAAATGAGCGGTGCCGCGACACGCGACGCACACGCGCCATTCGGGACACTAGCAACGCGACGCAACCCATTACGCAATGGAAAGGCGCGCGTGCGTGTCGCGGCCTCCAAAAAATCTATTGTAAAATCGTCAAAATTTAGCGGAAATACCTCTACAAAAGTTTTGTAAAAGTATATTTCAACAATTAGCCCGCTAAAACTGAAAATTTTCAGATTATTTCGTCGTCCAGACTCAACCGGTTTTACAGATTTTGATGCCTGGCAAGCTAGCAGGGATTCTTTGAGGAAATTGAGCGAGGGAAGAAGAGACAATCTGGCAGAGATTCTATCATAAAAATTTCTCGGTTGTTTTCAGAAAAGCCGCCCGAAAGAACACGCACGTCATCCACATGCTCGTCGAACGGACCCGCGCCATGCTGAATTTTGTGTGAAAATAAATATGATTTATCTGATTAATATATCATGACGCAATTTACTAAAAATAATTCGGATCAAGTGAAAATAGAAAATCCCGTTATATCTTTAGGTACTTTTCCATTAACGGGGGGTTTTCCTATAAGCCTAGAAATCTCTAGTAACGTCGCATTAATTATTTTAATAATGTTTAGTTGAATTTAACTATATTTCTAGTAGGAAAATCATCCACAAAAATAAATCGGCATTTTGGTAGAAAAATCGATAGTTATTAATTTTTAATAGAACTTTTTGTAAATTTTTTACGTGAAAAGTAGCAAAAATGACACCTTAAATGCTGAAACACTGCTCGATTTAGATGCAAAAAAGCCCGCCCCCCCCGAAATTGCAAAAGCTCCAAAAATCCAAGACTTGTAACCCATTTATCGGTAGCACATCTTTACTGTAATCACAACACGAGTGTCCAAAAACAACGAAATAGAGAAATGGACAAGCCGAAATCATAGCGACAAATGGATATGGAATATTAAAAGAAGAGAGAGATTGGCGCTGAACTTGTTGAAGACGTGGGCTAGACTGTGGCGCTGCTCCTGGCCGACTTGGCCATGTCGGCCGTTTGTTTCGGCGGATTTTGAGTGTGTGCAGCTTCTGGCGTCGTCACCTCCAGCCAGGTCACTCGCGGCGGTGCCTCGTATTTTTCTGCAAAAAAAAGTAAAAATAGTGGTACTTCACTCTGAGCGGGGGGGGGGAGGGACAAAATTGATTCCCGCAATAGCGTACGGCCCTACAAAAAAATCTATGCCATTTTTATAGCATTTTACGCAATTTTTATACATAAAAAGCCAAAATATAAAACTTAGAAAATGTTTGAAGAATGCAAGAAAAATTACCAAAACATAAAAATCGTTCAATTTTTGAAAAATTTTAATCATCTTTCTGGGAAACAAAAAATACCATAAAAATAGATAAAATAAGTGTTTCAAACGTAACAAAAATCCGTCCCCCCCCGGCTAACAGCCTAGAACCGTAAAACTCACTGCACTTGAAGTAGATGGTGAGGAAGAGCAACGCGACCATGCACAAGATGCCGGAATTGATGTGCATCAACTCTTCGTCACTACAAATTGGTAGAGATCTCACTCACTCTCTCTCTCCCTCCCACTCTCTCTCACTCTCTCTCACACTCTCTCTCACTCTCTCTCTCTCTCTCTCTCGTTCTCTCACTCTCCCCTCTCTCTCATTCTCTCTCACTCTCTCTTTCTCTGCCTCTCTCGCTCTTTTCTCTCTCTATCTCTCTCTCTCTCTCTCTCTCTCTCTCTCTCTCTCTCTCTCTCTCTCTCTCCCTCTCTCTCTCTTTCTCTTTCTCTTTCTCTTTCTCTTTCTCTTTTTCTCTCTCTGTCACTCTCTCTGTCACTCTCTCTGTCACTCTCACGCTCTCTCTCACTCGCTCTCTTTCTCTCAATCGCTCTCGCTCTCTCTCCCTCTCACTCCCTCTCTCGCTCTCTCTCCCTCTCTCGCTCTCCCTCTCCCTCACTTGCTCGCTCTCTATCGCTCACTCTCCCTCTCTCTCGCCCTCACTCTCTCTCTCTCTCTCTCTCTCTCTCTCTCTCTCTCTCTTTCTATCTCTCTCTCGCTCTCACTCTCTCTCGCTCTCTCTCTCGCTCTCTCTTGCTATCTCTCTCGCGCTCTCTCTCTCTCTCTCTCTCTCTCTCTCTCTCTCGCACTCTCTCTCACTCTCTCTACCTCCACGGCCTCTCAGTTGTCGTGCTCCTCGTAGTAGTCGTTGTGGTGGCCTTCGTCGTATTCACGGCCATCGTGGCATTCGTCGACTGAGTGGATACCGTGGTGGTGGATTTTGTGGTGGTAGTTATCAGCCATTCCGGCTAAAAAGAAGATGTTTTTAGTGACGTCGTCAAGTTGGGACGAGGCCTATCTTGTGCAGAATTGTGCGCTGATTCCGAATCTGTTTTCAAAATTTGCGTAATCGCGACTTTTCGAAAGTTATGAACGAATTAAGTCAGAAAAACCATAAAAAGCGGCTCATATTTGGGGTTTCTCGGTGATTAATCGTCCATAACTTTCGAAAAATCGCGAATCCGGAGGTTTGGAAACCATATTCGGAATCAGCGCAAAATTCTGCACAAGCTAGGCCCCGGTGGAAACTCAGCTGTTATTAAAAAAAATCCGAAAAAAATTGAAAAGGTTTTTAGGTGGCACCCATACCTCGTACTTGATCTCTTTGCCCCGCGTATAGATGGGCGCGAAATCGAGTGGAGTCCCCTGGAAATGTCACGTATACCCCGGGAACGAGTGGTTGTTCAGGAGGTTCTAACAGGTTCTTTTGCATTATCGGTGGGGAGGGAGGGGAGGGATTTGCTAAGCAAAAAAAAATCGATGTTTCGACCAAAACGGCCTTTTTACACCAAAAACTCATCTAAAAATTTTTTACCATACAATTTACGATTTTTTACCTTCTTCACGTGAAATGGAGTCAAATTTTACAGAAAAAAGGAATATAAAACTATTTGCCATTATATTAGTAAACACTTTTGAACGCATAAGAAAAAGCCCCCCCCCCCGATAATGCAAAAGAACCAGTTTTAGCAATATTCTAAGTAAAAAAACTTTCAACAGCTATAGAAAACCAAAACTAACAGCGAAAAACCTTTTTAAAGTAATTTTTTAATTTCTTCGGCTTCAAAATACATTTTTTGTATAGTTTTTTAAAGCTTTTTGGGCCCACAAAATAGCTAAAAACTTGCTGAGATCGCTCCTCGGCTTCCGGCGTTGTTGGGATCGTTCAGCTCGACGTAGCGGGTCAGCAACGTGCGTATTCCCCGACTAGCCGGACTGTGCAACACCGCCAACTTGTGCGGCCACTCGGCAGAGATCTTCGCCTTGGTGGTCGTCGGGTCATCTGAAAGGGGGGAACAGCTCGTAGAAGCTGATGGAAAACAACCAGTGGTGGCTTGAATGCTGTTTACCCCCCTTCCCCCCCCAGCCGACCCCCACCTACGGTATCTCGGCTCCCTGTTCATCTACAGGTGTGTAAAGTATACCAAAATACTCGCCAGAGCAAGACGAACATTTTGGTATACTTTACACACCTGTAGATGAACAGGGATCCGAGATACGGTAGGTGGGGGAGGGGGGTAAACTGCACTCTAACCCAAGTGGTCCCCCCCCCCCCCGCTAACAGCCCAGAACTGAACAACGTACCGCATGCCGTATGGTCGTTAGGCGCAGGTCTCCAAGCCCTCGACCAGCATCCCGTCACAATGTCAGACTCCTTTCCGTTGCTGCAGAACGAGACGTAGTAGGGTGCCGTGCTCGGCAGGGCGCACGCTAAAGTTTGGGAATTTGGTACATGTACAAAAACAGCAGTGTCAAAACGATAGAGCCACACTTTACATATCATTAGCATCAAGTTTGCGCTTGCAAATTAGATGCCAATTGCCGATACGACGTTCAATTCTATGCAAATTGACCATCACCCGGAAAACTCCGGAGGTCAGTAATGAAAATTCGCTTTGAATGGCCATTAGAATATAATTTGCAAGCTTAAGGACTGCTAGAACTCTTGAACGCACACTGTCACCCCGAGGGTGCGGCCCCCAAGAACGCGCAGAGAGAGGCGTCATTAGTGGTGCCTCGTACTGGGCAAAGGCCCTCTGGGGTTTGGGGCGCCTGTGACTGCCTTCTCCGCTCGGCCCTGTGGTATAGTGGCTAGCGCGTTGGGCTGTGGAGCGAACCATCGCGGGTTCAATCCCCGCCCGGTGCGTAATTTCTTGCTTTTAACGAAATTTTGATCGTTCTGACGGTCTTTAAGGGCCTCTGGGACGTTAGTGCTCAGCCGCAGGGGTGGCGGCTGGCTGCAGAGCGCGGACACCGTGGCGGCGTACTTAGGAGCGCCGCGTGGGAAGGTGGTGCTCTGGCAGTTCATCCCGCTCCGCCGCCCCCTCCCAGTTGGTGAGCGTGGTAGAGTGGATAGCGCGCTGGGCTGTCATTCTCACGGTGCGGGTTCGACCCCCGCCCGGTGCAACTGTCTTTTTGCTTTTGCGCGAAAGCCCATCGTTCTAGAGACTTTTAAACTTGATGCTAATGATATGCAAAGTGTGGCTCTATCGTTTTGACACACACTGTATGGTTATTTTCGTCGTTTTTTTGCGGACCGACCATAGACAACGTGCGTCCAGGTGACGCCGTCGTTATTGAGGACTGTCTCGTAGAAGGCGATGCC
This sequence comes from Mesorhabditis spiculigera, assembly GCA_958295435.1. Lineage (NCBI taxonomy): Eukaryota > Metazoa > Nematoda > Chromadorea > Rhabditida > Rhabditidae > Mesorhabditis > Mesorhabditis spiculigera. Next base: position 29,066 of record CATQJA010001373.1, read on the forward strand.
CCAGTCGGCCCCGATTGTTTCCGCAGTCTCCGTGACTGTCGTGGATGGCAGGTGACGCTCGACGACGACGCATCCTTCGACGGGGTGCCACGGCCGATGGGCCACATCACATGCCACGTCCTGGAGATGATCAGACGTATCAGTCTCCACCCAAGCACCTTACATAGTGGAACGGCTTGAAGTCGGTGAAGTCGTTCGGCCCACGCGGGAAGAGCACACCGTAGCCGAGGCGACCCTGGCGGGACTCGATCAGACGTTTCAGGTCGGCGGAGGCCTGCAAGGGAAACGTATGTAGGCGCCGAAACGGCAGTCTGTAGTTTAGGCCTTTAAAGGGGCTTCGAAGTGAGATGTGACCGCAACGCGACCGCGCCGCATGACCTCTTGCCCCTGTTTGGACGTGAAAGCGCTCGAATTTAAAAATATATCGATCGAATTCGAACGATGGTTTTCGCGAAAAAAACAAAAGAATTTTTCACCGGGCGGGGTCGAACCCGCACCGTGAGAACGACAGCCCAGCGCGCTATCCACTATACCACGCTCACCAACTGGGAGGGGGCGGCGGAGAGGGATGACCTGCCCGAGCACCCCCTTGTGTGGCGTCATGGCGACACCACATTCGGTCGTAGTTTGAGGTCCCCTTTCGGGCCTTCAGTAGCTTATCCTTTTATCTATGGCTCCGCCCCTTTCGGCCGCCCTCCGATAGGAAGGCCTGGGCAGAGTGACTGATGGATCTCCTCTAGACCATCTAGTAGGCATTTCTACAGTAGGATAATCGTTAGCTTATAGATTAAGGGGAAAACCTGGTTAGACTAAATTATGTGGGGATTAATATTATTGGGAAGCCGCGTCTATTAATGGTGCCTAATAAATGAGTAGTTCACTAATCTATCTAGAGCGATTATAAGATTAATACATATTATTCAACTACACGAACAGTTGGGTACAATCTCCTTGACTACAGAGGAGATTGAGTTCTGCTCTCCCCCCAAGGGGCGACACCTTGCCCCACGCGGCGCTCCTATGTAGGCCGCCACGGTGTACGCGCTATGCAGCCAGCCGCAACCCCTGCGGCTCAGTACCCCAGCGTCCCAGAGGCCTAGACGGGGCAATACTCACCGTATAGACAATGTGAGGCGGAGCGGATTCGGCCACTGAAAACGACCAAACAAAATGAAGTGGAAAAAAGAGATACGAAAGAAAGTAAAATGCCACTTACCGCAGATTCCCGACGAGTAGGGCGTCGGTTTATTCACTTTGTCCCAGCAGCCCACCCGCTCGCCCAACGGACCCGAGAGTGCTGCTGGCCAGGAATCTCCGGAGCCCTCGGAGCAGAAATATCCCGCTTCGCACACTGAACAACGATTTTTTTTGTGATCTCAGATCTTAAAGGCCTCTAGACTGATGGTTTGCGCGAAAAAGCAAAAGAAGTGTGCACCAGGCGGGGGTCGAACCCGCACCGTGAGAATGACAGCCCAGCGCGCTATCCACTATACCACGCTCGCCAACTGGGATGGGGCCGCGGAGAGGGATGAACTGCCCGAGCATCCCCTTTCCCCCCGAAGCCAAAACCAAAAAAAAAACAAAAAAAAACCAAAACCTAAGCCTAAGCCGAAGCCTAAGCCTAAGCCTAAGCCTAAGCCTAAGCCTAAGCCTAAGCCGAAGCCTAAGCCTAAGCCTAAGCCTAAGCCTAAGCCTAAGCCTAAGCCTAAGCCTAAGCCTAAGCCTAACCTAAACTAAGCCGAAACCAAGCCTACGCAAAGTTAAAGCTTAGCCTAAACTCGGCCTAGGCCTCAAAAAAAAACACTCGACCGACCGTAGGTCACATGACTTGTGGTGTTGTCAGGGTGTAGGATGTCCTCGCGGAAGGCGATGCTCGGCGACGCTCCAAAAGGTTCTGCGACGGACCTTTTGCACGTTCTGCCCTTCGGATCGTACGGTGGCCCCGACACGTCACAGTAGATTTTCTGAAGGTTCGAGTGTTTACCCCCTCCCCCCTCCAGCCGGCACTCACCTACCGTATCTCGGCTGCCTGTTCATCTACAAGTGTGTAAAGTATACCAAAATATTCGCCTTGCTCTGGCGAGTACGCCCTAGACAGTGTCCGGATTTAAAGCTGAAACCCACCGGACGAAATAGCCGCTCGACCATGGCATCCTCTTTTCGTGTTTCCTCGGAACCGCATTCGCCGTTAAAGCCAGCCTCCCATCGTTTGAACCATTCTTCCGACACTGCAAGAATTCGCTGTTTAGTTATATTCATATTCTTATCCTAAGCCTAAGCCAAGCCTAAGCCAAGCCTAAGCCAAGCCTAAGCCAAGCCTAAGCCAAGCCTAAGCCAAGCCTAAGCCAAGCCTAAGCCAAGCCTAAGCCAAGCCTAGCCAAGCCTAAGCCAAGCCTAAGCCAAGCCTAAGCCAAGCCTAAGCCAAGCCCTAAGCCAAGCCTCAAGCCAAGCCTTAGCCAGAAGCCTAAGCCGGGGCCTAAGCCAAGCCTAAGCCAAGCCTAAGCCAAGCCTAAGCCAAGCCTAAGCCAAGCCCACCTGTTTCCGACGGTGGTTCCCCTCTCTTCGAGCATTGGCATTTCTTTTCTTTCTTTTCCGGCGGGATACGGTCTGCCGTTCCGTGGCACGAAAATTGGTCCGGCGACTTCTTGTCCTTGCCCTTGCTCCGGCAGACTTTGTGACCGGGCTCGGGGCATACTGCAAAAAATAGCGGTTCTAGTGCTTTAGCGCGGGGGGGCTTAAACGGTGGTTGCCCCCCCGATAATGCAAAAGATCCAAAAATTCCAGGCACATCACCGAAATCCATACCGTAATACACGCGATAGCCTTCGACCACCTCCCAAAAGAGGATCGTATCCGGATCGTGCGAATTTCCGACGGGGCCCGGGTAGCAGCCGGTGGACGGGTCGTAGAAACGCGGCGTGTTCAACGCGCACGTCACCTGGAAGGAGGTCTGTACTCTTAGCGGTGGGGGAGGGTGGGGGCAGGCTAGCAGAGCTTCTTTGGCGAAGAGAGAGGGGAGAGAGAGGGGAGAGAGAGAGAGAGGAGAGAGAGAGAGAGAGAGAGAGAGCGAGAAGGTCGAGATCGACAGAGGGAGAGAGAGAGAGAGAGAGAGAGAGAGAGAGAGAGGGGAGAGAGAGAGAGGGGAGAGAGGGGATAGAGAGAGAGAGACAGAGAGAGGGAGAGGGGAGAGAGAGGGGGAGAGAGAGTAGACAGAGAGGGGGGAGAGCGAGATCGAGAGAGGGGAGAGAGGAGAGAGAGATAGAGAGAGAGAGGGGAGAAAGAGAGAGCGAGCGAGAGAGAGCAATAGAAACCCCCCGCTAACAGCACAGATCGAACGCATCCAGCCCTTACGCTGTCATCGGCGGTCCCGACGTCGGCAAGGAGCAGCAAAACGAGCAGCAGCCGCACCATTTTCAGGGTGGAGAGCGCAATTTGAGTTTTTCCGGAATCGGGAGAGCTCGCAACGGAGTCAAATCAGTGATCATGCAAATTGCATTAAACCGGTAATTTGCATGCCATATTGCTCTCCAAAACCCCAAAAAGCTCTCCCAGCTCACTCCTCCAAACTTTCTTGGCGGAGATGGGCTGCCCGTTGCTGCTGCTCCTGTTTCTCCTCGTTGCTGCCGACGTCCAGGCCCAGGGCGAAGCTGTGAGTTTTCAAAAATACCAGCGTTACCTTACGGCACTGTACTGTTAACGGGGGGGGGGGGGTAAGCTTGGTAAGACCTCAGATAACCCCCCAGCCGGCCCCCTAACTTTTGTATCTCGGCTCCCTCTTCATCTACTGTTGTGTAAAGTATACCAAAATACTCGCCAGAGCAAGACGAACATTTTGGTATACTTTACACACCTGTAGATGAACAGCAAGCCGAGATACGGTAGGTGGGGGTCGGGGGGGCTGGGGCAGTTCAGCCTAATGTTTTTGTCTGGTACTGCTCTGTTAGTGGGGGGATTTTCACTCTTACACCCCCCGCTAAGAGTCGAGTACCTGCATCGATAGCTCTGCTTGCAGGTGACGTGCGCGATCAACGGGCCGGCCCTGTACTCGGCGGAGACGGGCTGCTACCCGGGGCCAATCTCCAGTGATGACCAATCTCCAGTGAAGTCGCTGCTTTTTCGAACTGATTACGACGGGTATCAGGTGAATTATGGTAGGTGTTATCGAGGCGTTTACCAACCCCCCCGATAATGGAAAAGAACCCGGAAAAACTACTTTCTTTTCAGTTTGCCCGAAACTCGGCCAAATTGTGTGCAATAATCCGTGGGGCTGCTACAGTGAGGCGACGCCGCTCGGCGACTGCATGTGCAAAGATCCGGGCGGGCAGTCTGTCGCCAGTCGGTTTTTTTAAAACTCCAGATACCCCCCTCCCGAGCCGACCCTCAGCTACCGTATCTCGGCTCCCTGTTCATCTACAGGTGTCTAAAGTATACCAAAATACTCGCCAGAGCAAGACGAACATTTTGGTATACTTTATACACCTGTAGAGGAACAGGCGGCCGAGATACGGTAGGTGGGGGTCGCCTGGCGGGGGTATCTGGAGTTTCGCCCTCTTTTTTCGACGGTTTTTGCTTTAAAGAGGCTCGGAAGTCGAAAATTCGAAGTCTAAAACTTCCCCCCCCCGCTAATGCAAAAATACCGGGTTTTTTTCAGTCACCGACTCGTACCTCAAAATGTGGAAGAACGGCTACGAGGCGAGCTGCGGCTTGAAGAACGCCCCGAAGACGGGCGCCGTCTTGCCGAAGCTCGAGCGCGAGATGGTTGGCAGCTTACTTTTTAATTTTCTAGTATAAATTGACGGTTTTTAAACCCTTTTTTATAATGCCTAAATGCAAAAACTTAACAATTTTTTTATTATAAAATGCAAAAAATATCACTTTTTCGATTTTGCCAATTTTTGGTCAAAATTGAAATTCGAATTTTAACATTCAAAAAAGTTTTTTTGTAGTTTTCACTGTAAACACCGTTAAATTTCACTAAAACCCGAATTGAATTAAAAACTGACTTTTCTGTTACCCGGCATTTTTTTGAAGACGGCAAAAAATTGGTTTCATCGAATTTCGTTAGCTTAAATTCTAATAAAATATAATTAGTAGTTTTTTGAAAATTTCTCGAAGTTAAAAATAATTTTTTTTAATTAAAAAAATCGATTTTGCAAAAAATAGCCATTTTTGGATGCAGGCAAAAAATTGAAACTTGTTTAATTAAAAATGAAGTTTTTTTAAAAGATTTTTAATGTTTAAAATAGTGCTTTTAGTTTAAAATGTTTAAAATGTAAATAAAATGCTTTTTTAAAACAATTTTAATTTTCTAAAAGCTTATTTTCCGGTGTACTGCGACGTGTCGGGGCCGCCGTACGCCGCGAAGCAGGGCGTGTGCAAAGGGTCATCAACGCAACCCGGGCAGCGCGAGGCGCGGAGGGCGCGGGGGCGCTGGGGCTCGGAGGTGGTATTTCGTGAGGATGTCAGCAACGACACGGGCATTAACCGGCTCGTTACATATGGCGAGTTTTTCGGATTTGCCATCATTTTGTCGAATTTTCGGTTCTGGGCTATTAGCGGGGGGGGAACCAAATTTTTCCCTGTCATTCGTTACGGCCCTATAACAAAATATAAACCAGCATTTTCAATAGTTTTCAGATACAAAAACAATAGAAAAATTTGGGTTCTTTGGCATTATCGGGGGAAGAAATTTTTTCCCAGAAACCAATTTTTTAAAAATATCGGAAGCGTTTTTAGGCAATTTTTGCTGATTCCTAAACGTAAAAACTTCACAAATTTGTATTAGAAAAGACAAAAAAAATATATTGGTTTTTGCGACCAAAATTCAAAATTTTTAGAAAAATTTCAAGTTTTAGCTAGTTTTGGTACTGTTCTATTTCGCGGGGGGGGAAAAAACTGTGCGGGGGGGGGGGAAATTTTCTTCATTTTGTTATAACTCTTTTATATGATTCTATTTTGAGTTGTAATTAAAACTCTTAGTATATTTTTTGACACTCTATCGAATGGCATTAAAGGAATTTTTGAAAAATATCGAAAATGTCCAAAACTAGCTTTCGACTCCACGATCCCATGTGGAAACACCGTATAAAACTTGTTTTTGCTATAACTTTTTTATAAAACCATATTTTTCGATGAAATTAAAACTCTTAGTATATTTTTCGATGCTCTATCGAATGACAGGTTCAAAATATCGAAAACCTGGCGAAAATGCCAAAAATTAATATTCCGGCATCAGTTTCAATAGTTTTTTTGTTGTTTTTGCTATAACTTTTTTATATTACAATATTTTTAGCTAAAACAAAAACTCTTAGTATATTTTTTGATGCTCTATCGAATGGCGTTGCAAAAATCCCGAGAAAATAGCGAAAAGATGAAGATTCCGCGAAGCATATTTTCCCCCCGCACAGTTTCCCCCCGCGAAATAGAACAGAACCCTAGTTTTTCTAGCGAAATTACGGTTTTATTTTACAAAAACGTTACGGAAATACTTCCTATTAACTTACTAGGTTTTTCTAGCGAAATACAAAAAATTTGTCCCTCCCCCGATAATGCCAAAAATCCAAAATTTTAGGAATTTTTATACATTTAAAATTTATTTTTTATTTTTATATATTTTTTTATTATTTAAATGTAATTTTTGTCATCTTTCCAGAATGTTCGATAGACACGGAATTCTGTGCGGAGAGCGACGCGAAGGTTCCGCTTCGACCCGAGATGACACCTGGTCCACTTGGCGACGCGACGGGATGCTGGAAGAATGTGAAAAGGAGGGCGCCCCACTCGTCCGGCATTTGTGGTACGGTATTTTGGCTTACTGAAGGACGTTTTTTTTGGAAAAAAGGAAAGTTTTTTGCCGCGGCCGGGGGTCGAACCCGGGCCCCCCGCACCGAAGGCGCGGATGGATACCAGTCAGCCACAGCTACAACCTGGCGGGGGGGGGAAGGGCGCAGCACACCGCAAAGGAGGGGAATGGCCTGTCACAGCACGGGCAGGCAGTGCGCGCGGTCCCAACGTCCATAGGGTGTACACGTTGGGACGAGTACACGGCCCCTCCCTCAACGTGCGCTTTAAGTAGCGGATTTCTTCTAGTTTATTTCATTTCATTTATTCTTTTATTTATTTTATTCCTTCTAGAACCAGATGGTGGCGCCAAGCCGCCGAGCTTTGTGTATCGGGTAAGTGGCTGGTTCTGGCCTCTTAGCGGGGGGGCCACTTTCTGTTTTTCCGCCTGCACTTGGCTGCTGATGATTTATTATGTATTTTTATAGTGTTTTTAGCCGTTTTTGATTGCTAGAAAAATTACAAAAAATTTTAAAACTTTTTAAAATTCGAAAATTTTTACCTTTTTTGGTCATTTTTATACATTTTTTGCTCAAAAAGTCCAAAAACTGCGAAATTTTTAGTATTGTTTTTATATTGCTCTCATGGCTAAAAACTATGTAAAATGCGATAAAAATGGCTTATTTTTTTGGAGGGTCGTAGAGAAACACGGGAAAAATTTGGTGCCTCAGGTGCAATTTACCACCCCCCCCTCCCCCCAGCCGACCCCCAACTACCGTATCTCTTCTCCCTGTTCATCTACAGGTGTGTAAAGTAAACCAAAATACTCGCCAGAGCAAGACGAACATTTTGGTATACCTTACACACCTGTAGATGAACAAGGAGCCGAGATAGGTGGGGGTCGGCTGGGGGGGTATCTGAACTCTTACCTGTGGTACCTTACCCGATAGGTACAGTGACTGTAATCTCAGAGGATCCCTACATCCGTCATGTTCATCTACAGGTGTGTAAAGTATACCAAAATGTTCGTCTTGCTCTGACGAGTATTTTGGTATGCTTTAAACACCTGTAGATGAACACGGAGCCGAGATACGGTAGGTGGGGGTCGGCGGGGGGGGGGGGGAACTGCATTCTAACCAATTTACCCCCCGCTAACAGTCCAGAACCACCTTAGATCTCGCACGACTTGAAGCGCCTGATCGAGTTCCACAAGGCCCGCTTCGGCTACGGCGTGCTGTACCCGCGCGGGCCCCGCGACTTCACCGACTTCAAGCCGTACAGCGGGGTAGTGGTGCAGCATCGGCGTTTCTCAACTGCTGTTTGCAGGATGAGGTGTGCGACATAGCCCATCCGCCGTGGCATCCGGTGTACGGTTGTGTGGAGGTGGAGCGCGAGATGGAGCACCATGACCAAGGCCTCGTCTTCTTCGAGAGGGTGCTGTTCAATGGGAAGTACAAGTCGATCAGATATGGTCGGTTTTTGTTCAAATTATCAGGGAACCAGCGCCGAAAAACCCGCTTCGCGGGCCTTGGGGGTCTGTGGTTCAGTTTACCCCCCCCCCCACCTGCCGTATCTCGGCTCCCTGTTCATCTACAGCTGTGTAAAGTATACCAAAATACTCGTCAGAGCAAGACGAACATTTTGGTGTACTTTACACATCTGTAGATGAACAGGGTGCCGAGATACGGTAGGGGGGGGGGGATAAACTGAACCATAGCCCGATCCCATCGGCCTGTTGGCTCATTGGTTGTGTGCTCGCTTGCCGCGCACAAGGCCCGGGTTCGACCCCCCGCCGTGACCAGGCTTTTTGCTTTTTCATCAAAAAGCTGGGAGCGGGATGTTGCTGTTACCCTTGATTTTCCAGCGTGCGCCCAGCCGAGCACGGCTCCCTACCACGTCTCCTTCTGCGACAACGGGAACATGACCGGAAACAGTTCGATCGTGACGGGATGCTGGGCGGGGGTGGTTAGAAGTAACCCTGGGTCCATGGAATGTGGTAGGGCTGTTGTTCAGTTTACCCCCTCCCCCCACTTACCGTATCTCGGCTCCCTGTTCATCTACAGCTGTGTAAAGTATACCAAAATACTCGCCAGAGCAAGATGAACATTTTGGTAGGCTTTATACACCTGTAGATGAACAGGGAGCCGAGATACAAAGGTTGCGGGGGGTAAACTGAACTCTTACCTGTGGTAGTTTACCCGATAGATACCGTGACTCGAATTTCAGAAGACCCCTACATCCCCACCGCCCCCACCACCCCCAACGGCAACTGGCCCGACAGCATGGGCAGCGTGCTGCACAGCCCTGTCAGCCCCGGATTTTTCGCGCTGTTCGACGCCTACAAGAAGAGCGTTCGTTTTTGATGGACTGGGCTGTTAGCGGGGGAGAGGTTTTTTTTTTGCTGCTTTTTCGTTCTCGGGGGAGGTTTTTTTGTTGCAATAAAAATAGTTCTACAACAGCAAAAAAAACTTTTATAACGCGTACATACACGTACAAACGTGGCGGCGTACATAGGAGCGCCGCGTGGGGAAAGGGGGTGCTCAGGCAGGCCATCCCTCTCCGCCGCCCCCTCCCAGTTGGTGAGCGTGGTATAGTGGATAGCGCGCTGGGCTCTCATTCTCACGGTGCGGGTTCGACCCCGCCCGGTGCAAACTTCTTTTGCTTTTTCGTGCAAACCATCGTTCCAGAGGCCTTTAATGAAAAACTAACGATTGGCGTACTTTTTAGATAGAACCACTGGCCATGCCCTCGCCCACCTACGTCAGGGACGATAACCATCAGTATCCGGTAGGTTTACGGAAGGGCCGCTGTTTTCCCGGTAGTATTAAATCGAAATTTGTGCTATGCTATAGTTCTGCCACCCCCGATAACGCCAGAGAACCGGAGGTTTTTTGCAGGATGACTGGCGGATCACGATCGCCACGGCGCCCACCACCACCACCACGATGACGACCGAGGCGTCGCATGGGACCAACCCCACTCGGCTCGTCGTCACCGAGCCCAGTTGGAGGTACTGTACTCTTAGCCGGGGGACCAATTTTTTACGAGCATAAAAATTAGTTTAGACCCCCGTTAAAGACTACCAGAACGATGGAACGCGCCCTGTCACCCCGAGGGTGCTGCCCCCAAGAACGCGTAGAGAGGGTCGTCATTAGTGGTGTCCCGTATTGGGCAAAGACCCTCTGGGATTTGGGGCGCCTCTGACTCCCTTCTCCACTCGGCCCTGTGGTATAGTGGCTAGCGCGTCGGACTGTGGGTCGAACCATCGCGGGTTCGACCCCCACCCGGTGCGCAACTTTCTTGCCCTAAACGATATTTGACCGTTCTGACGGTCTTTAAAGTCAGCCCCCGATAACAGACCAGTACCTCCCATCGTATCCATTATTTTCTAGTGACGAAGGATGGGTGCAATCGCGTGTTTTCGTGCTCTGTGTGGTCGCGCTGTTCGTGCTCACTGTCTACTTCAAGAATAGTAAGTTTTTTGGCGGGAGAGAGCACGAGCTAGGAGAGAGACAGAGATTGAGCACGAGAGAGCGAGTGAGTGAGAGCATGAGAGAGAAAGAGTGAGCGAGTGATCCCTTTTTCCAGAGAAATACGAGCCACCCCCACCAGTGTCCTGGCTGGAGACGTCGACGCCAGAAGATGCCCAACGCCCCGAAGACTCTCAAAATCCCGCGAAACCACCCGACACCATGGTCAAGTCGGCCAGGAGCAGCGTCATCGTCTAGTCCACATCTTCAACAAGTCCAGCCATTTCTTTTTCCTCGATTTATTTCTTTCTCTCTCTATTTATTTATTTATTTCTTTCTTTCTTTCCTTCGTTCTTTTCGTGCATTTGTTTTGTGATTAAAGTGTAGCGTGTAGATGTGCTGATGATAAACGAGTTGATAGGCATTTGAGAGTTGGCTTGATCCTGATGGCAGTATTTAGACGATTTTTGGGTTCTTGTTCGTTAGCGGGGGGGAATAGGTCTGCGCCGGCCGCCCCCCCACCCGCTAACGAACCAGAACCATTTTTTGCTAGGTTAAGTAGATTAATACGCATTGAAAACTACCTTCTAGCCCAGATCCGGTGCTTTTCCGTTATCGGGGGGGGGGGGCTTTGTTTGTTTCATCTCCAATTTTGCTAATATAAATAGAGGAAGTGTTTCTAAACGGTTTTTACTATTACGAAGGTTGAAAGCTCTACAAATTCCTACTAAAAAAATACAAAAATATCGTTTTCGACAAAAATTCGGAATTTCTGAAATTTTTAGTAAAGCTTTTTCGACAATTTATTCCATGCGAATATGGTTGCAGTTTACGAGAAAAACTATTAAAACACCTACTCTTACGTCAGACGCCAAGACTGGCATTTTACAAAAAATATGTTTCGGCTCTGATAAATGTCGAGTGCCTGGTCGAGATGTCAATAAAAGCTTCGAAAGCGTTCGTCATCCATTTTGCCAATATCAATAGAGAAAGTGTTTCTATACCGTCTTTTTTATATTCCTAGACCCAAATACTTTACAAATTTTGGTTAAAACATACAAAAATGTCGGTTTTCGACAAAAATTCCGAATTTATGAAACGTTTAGTTTTTTTTACAATTTAACTATCGTGAACTTGATGAAAAACCTTTAAAACACGTACCATACGTCACCAAGATTTTTGGCATTCTACAAAAAATATGTTTCGCCCATGATGGGTGCCAATGGCCGAATGGAAGGGCCAATCCGGGAAGGTCCCACTTTTTGACTTTCGTGCTGTAAAAAAATGTAGTCGGCACTTTTGAAGCATTTTTAAGGTTAAAATTCACTAAAAACTACGGTAGAACATCAAGAACGTTTTTCCTATTTTTCCTGGCCTTTTCCTTTTGGCCAATGGTCCTCCCCGAAAATAGATTATTTTTATGGGAGCCCCAGGTTTTTATTGCTCGCTGGAGAAGAGAGAGAGAGAGAGAGAGAGAGAGAGGGAGAGAGAGAGCGAGGGAGAAAACAGCTATAGAAAATAAAAAGAACGGGCCCTACCCTTTCTTGCCACTCCGATTCGCTCCAGTGAACGGGCAAACCGGAAATTTGTGGCCGCCGGGCCCTTGGCTCGCTCGCTCGTTGTGCGGTGGCCCCCGGATGAAAAATACCTTTTTCTGTGCGTATTTTTCTTGTATCCGCAGATTTTCGGGAAACCAGCCAGATTTTAGAAGCCGAGAATTGACTCCGCAGATTGCCTTTGATCTCTGCCAAAAAATGAAACCCGTTTTCAAAAACCCGAGATTGATCAATCTATTTGTGGATTTTTTGCCTAAATTTCCATAGCCGCCTTTAGCAATCTAACCTCTTTTAAATTTAATTAAATTACGCGTTTCTCAAGGGATAGCTTGCTCTCTAGCACTAGTTTCAAAGTTTTTTTTGTTTCAAAAATTACCTGCACTTTTTACTAATTAAAAAAAATTACAACAATTATTACCTTTCTTTAGCCAGCCTATTAATATGTTAATTACAGAATTTTTTTGGTTTACCTACGAAACATTATTATTCGGAAGATCGAGGTGAAGCTATTTTTCCTTGAAATCGCGGTATGAAAAATCCGCTACGGCTTACTTGATTTTTTCGAGCCTCGGGGTGCATTAGCAAGCAAAAAAAATTGATGAAATACTCATTACCACTTTTTAGGCAATATTAACTACTAATTGTCAGGTTTTATGTGATCAACTACCAAAAATTACACGCCCCAACAAAAACTTATTTTTAATGTGTCCTGAAACACGCTTTTGAAAAAGAAATGTAGAGCAATTTCAGGATCTCATGACGTTGATTCCGCTAAAGTTCCCAGTTTCTAAATTTTATGACACAGTTCATTTTTCAAAAAATGAGCTATTTTCCTTCTTTTCGGAGTCAGGACGCTTTCGCAATTCGCATAAATGTGTGTGTATTGCATCCGAATTCGGAATAAATTAGTAACTCCAAACACCAGTCAAGTAAATTTTTGCCGAAACATGATTTTTCAAAAATTCCGTATGTAATTTTTTCAAGGCACGAAGTGCCTAGATTCAAAAATTTGCGCATTTATTGGGTTGAAAATTAGGGTGGCTCTGAATTTGCCCGGAACCTGGAAAGGTACTAACGTAAGCAATCTATGAATTTTCTCATTTCCAAATGCATTTTCCCCCACTGCCGTTGCCGAATTAATGACGACAAAAAAACTCATTATTTTCAGAGTTTTTATGAAACAGGATTTTTTTAGGACTTCAGAAACAAGATTGGATTTCTGGTGAACATGGTTCTTTTGAGAAAGCCTGTAATGTAATCGCTTCAAAGACCGGCAAATTTATTGCTTTACAAACTGGCACTTCCGGGGCTAAGGGTTTTAGTCATCTTTCCTAAAAGTCATCCTTCCTAAAAGTCATCCTTCCTAAAAGTCATTTTTCCTAAAAGTCATTTTTCCTAAAAGTCATCTTTCCTAAAAGTCATCTTTCCTAAAAGTCATTTTTCCTAAAAGTCATTTTTCCTAAAAATCAATATTTCTCAGTTGGTTTTTTTTCAAGAAAAATTTTTTTTGGAGAGGCCCGGGCCGTAAAATTTTAATGTCTCCATGCCGTACTAGACCTTTTCGGGATGTTTTGATTTAAGTTATGCTATCTTTGAATTCATAAAACTATTCAGAAATCAAAAAATAGGATAGCTCCGATGCGACTAAGAGCTTTATGAGGGCTGACGGCGTTCAAGGCATTTTGCCGTTCCTACACAGGTAGCAGCTTTGAAGTTAGGCGGAGGTGGCATCCCTATTCGCCTACCTAACTTCAGAAAAAATTAATCTTCGAAAATAATAGTTTTTAGAAAAAAGTGATTGAGGAAAAATAAAAATTTACGATTACCAAGTTTTAGGAAAAATGACTTTTAGGAATGATGACTTTTAGGAAAAATGACTTTTAGGAAAGATGACTTTAGGAAAGATGACTTTAGGAATTGATTCCGGGGCTAAGCATCCCACGAATTATTGACGCTAGGAAATGCATTTTTTATTTTTTTATTTTTTACAAAAAATCCTATTTCTCAAAAAATCGATGCAATTTTATTCGTTTTTAAATTCCGGATACGAATTTAACTTCCGCTCCGAAAAATAGAAATTACACCAGAATTAATCCCTCGTGGCAATATTTTTTTTGAATTTTCTCCGAAACATCATTTTTGAAGAATTTCCGAATTGGGATTTTCTAGTTATAAATTCGAAAAATTAGTGATACCTTAAAACAATTTTTATTTTTAGGTCGCTTCGCAGCAATAATAGACTAAAAATTGCTGCTGTTTTTTAATTTTTGACGAAACATTTTTTTTTGAAAAAATCGATTTCTCAAATCGATTGAAGCTTCGTTTTCTCAAGACCCGGAAGCCATTCCCGGTGGTGAATAATCATCCGATTTATTCCTATTTACGCGCGCAAAAGATGGAGTCTCTCAGCCACAAATCCGCCCCTCTTTTCAGGCGAATAATAAACGAAGCCCTTCTTCATGCCGATTTTCATTTGCCCCCTTCCCTATTCTCATGTCAATCGGATTCTCGCGGAATTTCCGCATTTTTGTTGAATTAAACGTTGAGGTTTTCCGGATTTGGAGAACGAATTTCATTTTTGAAATTACCGCAAATCACCTCTGCTAGCTTGCCTTCCTAGCCCTTCCCGACGTCAATCGGATTCACGCGGAATTTCCTCTTTTTGTAGGCATGTGCGTTGTGATGTTTTCACATTTTCAATTAGGAATTAATTTTTAAATTTCCGCAAATCCCCTCTGCTAGCTTGCCTTCACAGCCTCACTAATGGCATCCAGGTTCTCGCGGACCTTCTTCATTTTTCTGACCCAACGTCCCGAGTATTCGATTAAGTATTATTTAAATTAAGAGTTGATGTCAAAATTATGAAACGTTTTATTTTCGTGATTGCTGTAAAAATGCTTTTCCATTTTTCCTCATTAATCTAAAAATTTGAAACCTATTTTTAAAAAGCGTCAGGTGTGTTTGTACTGAATTTTTGCCTTTTTGGATTCCCCAAATTCTTTTGCTCTTGCCATACGAGCCCTTCTCATGGCTGCCATAAATTTTCTCGGTTAGCTTACCCTAATTTTCCTGAATTTTCTCTGCCAGCTTGCCATAATTTTCCTCAATTCTCTCTGCTAGCGTGCCCCTCATTTTTCTACGTATTTCTTTCTATTCTTTTTCTAAATAATTTCAATTCACGGCGCCAGGGCCAAAAACAATCAATTCGAATCTCTTGATTACGAGGTGACAACGATTACGAAGACGAATTCCTGTTACAAATTGCGCCCACTTCAGCCAATTTCACGAAACATTCTTTGCTTCTTACAGGATTTTTTTACATATGGAAAGTGAGAGAGAGAGAGAGAGAGAGCGAGCGAGAAAGAGAGAGAGAGTGAGTGAGAGGGAGAGAGAGAAAGAGCGAGATGGAGGGAGAGAGAGGGAGAGATAGAGAGAGAGCCAGAGAGAGAGTGAGCGAGAGAGAGGGAGAAAGAGAGACAGAGAGAGAGAGAGCGAGTATCTACAAAAATAGAAATTCTCCCAGATTGAATACCCCCTAACTATGGTCCCCCCAGGCCATCAAACAAGCCGCCACCCTTTTTCTGGGCCCGCTGCCCCCTTTCACTTCAGATTCCCTTTAATCCCCGGCTGACATGGGAATACTCCCCAAGAAATGGGCGGGAGAGAGAGAGAGCGAGAGAGAGGGAGAGAGAGAAATTCCGAAACACTACGCGCGAAACGCTAGAAGACCCCCACTCTCCAGGCGACCCCCCACAACTTGAGTGACATTTTCGGGGATTTGGCTTTTTGCATTTGATTTTTTTGGAAGTTGTATTTGATTTTATGATTTATGGCCGATTAAAGGGAGCGAGACAGATGGTGTTTTTTGACGTCCAGCACCCTTTAAAAGCGGTGACTGGATTTGGTATAAATTTAGTTTCGAAGGGACTTGTCGCTTCTCTCGCTCTCTCTCTCTCTCTCTCTCTCTCGCTCTCTTTCACCTCTCTCTCCCCTCTCTCTCCCACTCTCTCTCCCTCTCTTTCCCACTCTATCTCTCCACTCTCTCTCGCCCCTCTCTCTCTCTCTTTCTCTCTTTCTCTCTTTAACTCTCCCTCATCATTACTCCCGGGAAATTTCTAAGCCATTTTTAAAAAAATAGTTTAAAATCGATGTTTCAAGTATCCGGCTGTGCAACTGGAAAATCGGAATTCTAATGTCGTTGCTGCCTTATCATCATCTTTTAAACCTAGCTTACCAATTTGCTGTTTTTGGCATGTTTTTCGATGCAAATCAAGCCTGCGTTTTAGGATCCTTTTGACAATATTTGTTTTTGGGTGTGAATTTAAAAATTTAAATGTAAATGTCATTATTTTTTTGGTTTTCTTGCATTGGTTTAAATTTTAAACCAATGTAAAGAAAAACCATAATAATTGAAATGAGGAGTTCCAGCTTCAACGTTGCTATATTATATCGATTGAAAATATGTAGTAAGCGATGTTTATAGAATAACATTTACTTAAAAATCTTAAATATGAATTACTAGCTCATTTTTCAGAACCCTTTCAAAAATTAATGTTTCAAGCTTCGGCCGCGATCAGTCGGCAATCGTGACCCTAATTTAACTTCCTGTAGCGTCCTGAAATTTGATTTGATTTTCATAAAGAAAAAAATTGTTAAAAGTTCAATGTTTCTCGAATTATTAATCATGATGTGGTGCCAAGATGATTAACATGCAGCTTCAAACTTACGTAAAATCACCGATTTTTTTAAGTCCTAATAAATTTTTCTTCGTTTTCCTTTTTTTTGCTAATAAAAATTGGATACTAACAAAAATCACATGTTTCAAAATTACCTGCCGTTTTATGATGCTCGTAAAATCTAATTTCCACTCGGAGATTTCTGGGCTGATTTTCCTAAAACTAAAAAAATTCGCAAAAAATGACTAGAAAATCGTGTTTTTTTTTAATTTTAATTAAATTGTAAATTTTCTCCATCTCCGCTTTTTCGTGCGTTTTATCAAAATTAAAATAAGTACTAAAAACAGAATTTTTAGCAATGGGCTCCACCACATGCCGGGCGGGCATTTAGAGGTGAACGCCTCGGCCTCGTCGCCGAACCCGCTCAACTCGCCGACCCATCTATTGATGGGGAAATCCGTGGACCCAGCGAGCAGATTGTCACGGCTGTTAGGTAAGTAATAGACCGTAATTATTATGTATTAAATATAGGCCTATCTATTAAAAAAGTGATTGAAAATAACGAAATTTAATCGCGAAAATTAAATTTTCTAAACAATTTTTAAATTCAATTTTAGAAAATAAATAACCCCTAAAAGATACCCTACATGCAATATATTTTATAAAAACTTGTAAAAGCGACGCTTTAGGGAAGATTTTAAAAATTTTGAAAATGTTTAAAAATTTTCTGGAAAATTTGATGGTGTTTCGAAAACCTTGAAAAATTAAATGTTTTTTGAGAAATTAATTCGAGTAATGAAGGCGGAGTAAAACGCACCGATAAATTAATTAAAATGGTTAAAACTAATTAAAATAGATTAATTAAATCGGCATTTCGATTCCAGCTTCGCCTACGTGGGCATCTCCATCCTGATGGTGCTGCTCTGGTCGGCGTATCTATTCTTTGACGGCCGGAAATCACCAAAAAGGGACACACGCGTCATTCATATGCTTGCACAGAGGACCGTGTTTCGGTTGTAGTTTGGAGGCTGAAGCCCGGCTCTTCGAGGATATCGATTTTTGCCTTCGATGGTCCTTTAAAATCCGAGGTCTTAATTTTGCTATCATTTTAAAGGGAACGTGCCAGCTAGCCGTGTCCGTTTTTACTTCATGGACCCTTTAAAATCCGATTCCCTATTTTTACTTGCATCTTAAAGGGAGCCTGACAGATGGCCGTTCTGAAATTTTGCTTTAGCGGCCCTTTAAATTCCTATTTTTCCGCCTATCGCTTGTTTTAAAGGGAGCGCAACAGCTGGCCGTTTCGCGTTTTGCCTTCAATGGTCCTTTAAAGCCCCCCCCCCACCTTTTTTGCGCGTTTTAAAGGGAGTCGGACAGCCAGCCGGGTCCGATTGTTTACTTCATTGACCCCTAAAAAATCGGATCTCGGTTCGGTTCAGATGAATAGGTTTTCAATAAATCTATTAATGCTTTTATTGACCTTTCGCAGCTCACATTTACCTTTTCTGAAGTGAATTTTTAAAATGAGGAAAGGGGGTATCACGATGCCGCGCTATTAACTGAACTGCTCACTTCTCGCGGAACTTTGAATTTTTCCAAAACACATTCTTTCTAAATGTTCAGTAATTTTTTCATTTTGTTGTATTACATTTGCCGGTTGTTTTAACCATGTGATTTCGGGTTGTATCTCTTTTTACATAAGGTTTTGATAATAAAGAAATCCTCAATCAGAAAAAATCAAAAAAAAATGTTTTTCGATTTGTGAGCTGCTGTATGTGTTTATCGTTGAGGCGAGCGGCCTGTAATTTATATCTTTTTCGCGCTTGATTTTATTGTTTTAATTTTATCGATTTTACGGATCTTATAAATAAATTTTGTGCTAATTTCGACGACAGAAATTACCGGATTGAGCCTGTCGATTTCCTGGGGATTCCTGAATGTTATAAAACACATTTTTTGCACAGAAATTTTGTTTTCAACGGAAAATAAATGTTGATCAATTCCATTCTTTGTTGTCTCTTTATAGCAAAAAAATCCTAAAAATCACAAAAAAAACTTAAAAATTATACAGACAGAGCACACTACTAATTCTATCACTTTCCCCGTAACCTTAGGCTTTTCCAAATTACATTTTTCTCTCCCAAAATTTTATTGCTGTATTACTTTTGCTGGTGGTTTTTATGATGTATTTTCGGGTTGTATCTCGTTATCCACAAATATAATGAAGATAAAAATCGATAAAAATTGAAAAATGGCGTATATCTCACCATTCCTTCCGAAGTTGGAGGCCGCCTTTAATTTATCTGCTTTTTTCGCTACTCATTTACGATTTAAACTTTCTCAATAAACTTTATGTTGAACTGTTAATTGAAGAAATCACTCGGACGCAAGAACTAAACAGATCGCTTTCCGGGGAATCACCGTATTGGATGAAACACATTGGTTTTTGACCCATTTTTTCCTTTTCTATGTCAGAAACATAATTTCGCTTTCACGGTTCCTTACGATATGTTTTTCTAGCAAGAAAATCGTAAAAATCGCGAAAAAGATATTACGATTCAAACCCATCGCTAAAACATTAATTTGGTAAATTCTGGCAGGACTTTAAAATTTTCCAAAACATCTTTTTTTGATTTCCTCGTTTTGTTCTTTGCTCTTCACGGCGTTTTTATCTTCAATTTTGGGTTATGTCTTTTTACTTGCCTTTTCTTTATTAGAAAAGCAAAAATTCGAAAACCGAAAACAGGTTTTTACACCATTTATTCGGGGGTTGGTTGCTTGATCTCCTCGAGGAGTTTGGTTAATTTGTATGCTTTTTTAGACTTGTTTTTAGGTTTGAATTTGGAAATAAATTATGTTTACTTTTTAATTAAAGGTAACACTCCGAATCGCGGATTCAACTGATTGATTGCCGGGGAATCTGAGAAGTCGATGAAACACGTTGTTATTCAACGCATTTTTTCCTTTCCTTTGTCAGGTACAAAAGTTAACATTCCCCATTGACTGATTTCATCGCCTCTCTCGAAACTTCGAAACTGTTCAAAACACAATTTTTTTCTAAAAATTATATTGTGCGCTTGCATTTTGCCAGTCTTTTTATGTTTTATTTCGGGTTGTATCTTTTTATTTGCGAATATATGTAGTATAAAAATTAATCAAAACCCAAAAAAATATATTTCTCTCAATTTATTCCGAAGTTGGATGCTTGCTGTCGTTGAGGAGGGCCGCCTGTAATTTATATGTTTTTTTTCGCGCTTGATTTTAATGCTTTTAATTCGATCGCCTGAATTTTGGAAATAAATCGGTGCTACTTTTAATGCATTTTGAAATCGACATACAAATACTGATTCCGCTTCAAAATGATGCCGTAAATAAGTTTATTGCTGAAACATTATATTCAAAAACTTGGTTATTCTTCCCTTAATGCTTTTCTTTTCTAACAGTCGGAAATAACGCTTCTATGTATTTTTATTGTAAAAAAATGTAATTTTTCGACGAAAATTGCGTCAATTTTAATTGCATTGACTGATAATAAAAAATACCCAGGCGGACTCACTTATTTTCTTGAAACATAGATTTTGAAAATCTGACTTTTTGGGTTATTAAATTGTGCTTTGGATACCAAAATCATATAATGTAAATTATTTTAACCATCATTATTCACCAGTAACCAGGGTTGAAAAACCGCTTCGCGGCTTTTCAACCCTGGCCCCGTCTAGGATTTATGAAACTTTGCATAATTCTTGCCGAAAACCGATGACCAAAAAATGAAAACCACGCCCTCCCTTCCTTTTTATAAGCCATCTCCACTTCCGGCGTATGCTAATTTTCTCTAACAAAGAGGCAAGCCAAAAGTTTTACAAAAACCTAATTTTAATAGCGAAAATAGCAATTTTTCAAAGATCTTATGTGTGTGCAGTCGATTCCAGCCCCTTCCTTACCCTATGACGTTTCTTCCCTACCGAAAAAATGCTTCCCTAAGGCTGTAGGTGCGGAACATCCAAACGGAAGTGCATGCAAATATACACACACACACACAAACACTATTTTTTTATATATAGTAGGATTTAATAATGATCTAACTATAGAGAAATTAATCTGATTTACCTCGGATTCGCTCAACTTTTCGACGATATCGGCTCGCCCGAGCGTGGCCGTGATGTAGTGGATGTATTCTGAAACGGGGGTATTTTCACACTATAATAATTCCTTGCATTTAATTAATATTAGTTAATTATGGCATAAGAAGTCGTCTATTTGAAATTATGCAAAATTTTTTGTTAAGCAATGTAATAAAAAGTCTATGTTTCGGAAAAATACGTAACAGCGTCATGCGCTACAGGATTAATAACGACGTAATCTGGTTTTTACTACCATTTTCATTAATGCGCCGATCCCCATTCTCGTCAGCATGGCCAAAAATCATTGGCCCATCAACCATGGCCAACTTCGGTCCAAATCTCCTAGTCAAATAGGCCTGGTATTCGGGCCAGGTCACAGCGCCGTCCTGGTCCGTGTCGATTCCCTGGAAATAGAAGATTTTTCTGAAACCAGCGAGCCACTCGAATTTTTAAATTGCTTAACCTCATTAATTATTATTACTGTTATTATTATAATAGTTTTATAAACCAATTTATATTTTTACATCAAAAATCAGGTAAATTAGATAGTAGTAAATTAAGTTAAAATCTAAAAATTCATAAGGATTTGGGGTTAAAATCGCAATTTCTGGACGTACCGCAAAAAATTTTTTCTTATAATAAATCTGTTTCTTCAATTCTGAGGGCCTAGGATTCTGAGACGAGGGTACTTGTCATCTCCATTCATGTCCTTAGCTCGGCCGCAACACAGAGCGCGCCCGCCTCGTCCGTCCATGGCGTAATCGATTAAGCAACGTTTGCCGTTGCGTCGCGTTACGTGTCGCGTTGCGTGTCGCGCTGCATGTCGCGTTGAGTGTCGCGTTTTGTGTCGCATCGCGAGTCATGCCATACCATTTGGCGTCGTGTGGAGTGTCGTGCTGTGCGTCGCGTTGCGTGTTGCGTTGCGCATAGCGTTACGTGTCGCGTTACGTGTCGCGTTACGTGTCGCGTTGCGTGTCGCGCTGAATGTGGCTTTACGCGCCTCGTTGCGTGTCATGTCGCGTTGCATGTAGTGCTGAGTGTCGCGGTGCGCGTCGCGCTTTGTGTCGCATCGCGACACACGTAGCGCGTCACGTAGTGGTCCGCGTTGCGTCCCGCGCTGCGTTTCGGGTTACGTGTCGCGTTGCGTGTAGCTTTACGTGTCTCGCCACGTCGCTTAGCGGCGCGTTGCGGGTCACGGTGCAGTACGCGTTGCGTGCCGCTTTACGTGTCGCGTTGTTGTCGCATTGCGCGTCATGCCATGCCGTTTGGCGTCGTGTGGAGTGTCGCGCTGTGCGTCGCGTTGCGTGTCGCGTTACGTGTCCCGTTGCGTGTCACCTTCGGGGTCGCGTTTCATGACGCTGTGCGTCGCGTTGCGTGTCTCGAAGCGTATCGCGTTGCGTGTCGCATTGCGCCAAAACCAATTGGGCGAGACCAACACTTTGTTTTCGCTTGCCAGTTCCTTTAAATGGGGGCAAGTTAGAAAGTAAAAAATTACTAAAAACCGTAAACCAAAAATTTGCCTCCTCATATACTCTTCCTTTAATGGCCCATGAGAGAAGGACCGCACTACAATTATTGAGGAAACATGGTTATTTCTTGGAATTCCTGAGCCTTGCGTCGCGTTGTGTATCGTGTCGCGGGGGTTCCAGACCAAAAATTTTTCGCTTGCCAGTTCCTTTAAAAGGAGGCTTTTTGTGAGAAACATCCTGGAAAATTGAAGAGAGAAGAGGGCGGCTCACGAAAACGACGGCGCATTAAATGTGGCACAAATTCGGCAACAGGGCTGTTTTGGGAAACACCTTTTTGCAAAGCTCAAAAAAACTCCCAAAAGCCTTTCCTTAATGTTGGAAAAGCCCATCCATTTTTGATAATTGTAAATAAAAATTAATGATTCGAATAAATTATAATAAACTTGAGCCGGGACGCTTCGGATTGGTTTTGATTTTTTAATTAGTTTTTTGCGTAAACACCAATTTTAAAATATAAAATTATCTGAAACTGATTTAGACGATGGCGAAAATCGACCAAATTTTGATGAAATTGTTGGGAAAAGATGGATCAGAATGGATTAACTGAAAACAGAAAACTAACTATCTCAGCAATCTTGAAGTGGATTACCTGCAGCCGAAAACTTTCAAAACCTGTTTTTGGCAAAACATTTTTTTTGAGATCATGAATTTGCAAAATATTTTGATCAGTAGGTAACGGTCAATATTTACAGAGCAAAATAATAATCGAGCATTTAAGAGAAACAGATGTTTATTAAAACGAGAAAAGCTAAGAAATCATAAAAACAAAAAGATTAAAATTTGAAGGGGGGACTGATATCGGAATGGATCTCCCTTTTTTTTGGCGAAACAGTTGTCGACTCTCTATTAGTAAAGACTCTGACTCTCATATAACCCAATTTCCATGAAACATCAATTTTTTTAAAATCACATTTTAACGACGTTTTTGAAGCTCACCTAGTTTTTAAATCGTTAAAATAGCTATTTTAATCGAAAATTGCTATAAATAGAAACGACGGCTATAAGCTTACCTTAAACGTCTTGCGTATAACATTGGCCAGTCGGCTTGTCGCGTCATATTCGGCGGAATTTAAAGAAATCAATACAGTAAGAATGAAAATAGAAATGATTAGCCTCATTTTTTAAATAATAGATTTCTAATAGGTTTTGGATTCAGCGGGTTTTTAGAAATCAATTGTATTTTTCGGGGGTCTGGAGTGAAACGTGCTAATTTTGAGAAAATATTTATCGCATTTTGGGGGAGAGAAAACGTCAAAAGGACCGAAACGGAATGGAAACGCGAGATTGGGGGATATGATTGATCATTTGTGTGCCAAATCACCGCGAAATAAGGTATAAGGGAAAAAAATCGATAAAAAGTGTGTTTCTTAAAAATTAATAGTTTCGAACAAAATCCATAAATTATTGAATATTTGGAATTAGAATCATTATCGCCTTCTATTCGTTCGTGAATCAGGTGAAAAATAGCTAGAAGATGACTCCAAAAAAAAGTGTTTCCTTACATTTAGTATTTACGAAAATTGGTTGATCAAGTAATCTCCGACCTCCCTCTCCTATTAAAAATAAACTGCAAAAAATCGATGAAAAAAAATTTCGAAACTTAAAGGGGCTCCGAAATCTGGTCCACGGCCCCCTGCTGTGATTCCTGGCAAATAGCCAGATGCGGCCGCAACGCGACCGCGTCGCATGGCCTTTTGCCCCTGTTTGGATGCGAAAGCGCTTGAATTTAAAAATTCTGATACTATTTTTGGAATCCTCAACGAATTTTGATCATTCCAGACTTTTAAAATATGAAAATTGATTAGAGAAACACCGAGATCGAGAGATTGGGTGCCTTACAGGCATTACGACATGTAATCGCCCCGCACTCAATATGTCGTTTTCGCCGCAAAAAGAATTCGGTTTTTCTCAAACATTTTACGTTTTTTCGCAATCAATCACTTTTTTAGCACTTCTCGGCAGTGACCCTATCGTTTTTTCGCCCGTTGGTTCAATTCGCCCACGCACAAATTTTGACTTCTGAGCCCCTTTAAACAGTTCCAAGGAACTAGTTCGATGAAATTCCGGCGATAATAGAATGAAGGAAAATGTATAAAAATTTGTTTCGCAAAATTTCCTATTAACGAAATTTGTTGGCGCAAGGATACCTTGATCTATCTGTTGATCTACCTGGATCTAGCTGATGATCGTGCAATCTGTTACCATAAAATACGTAACACTTTTTCCGAGTGTTGCCGCATAGATACGTTAAGTCAGGAACCTCGTAGGTTTCGCTACGTTTTATGTTACGCTAGGTTGCGTTACTCTACATCACATTACGTGAGGTCACGTTGCCTGAGGCTACGTGTTACGCTACGTTAGGCTACATCTTCTCCCCGTTAGGTTGCGTTTGAATATCCATTACGTTCCGTTTTACCCTACGTTATGTTTCAGCATACGCCAGGCTTTCAGTTAGGTTCCGTTAGGATACGGTGAGTTTTACGTTGCGCTACCGTAAATTTTAGGTGTGCTCCGTTTTACGCTCCTTAAGTTACGCTATCGTAACTTGCAGCTTACGATAGTTATAACGGGAAGTTACGCTAAGTTCATAGTTATACGTTTATTTTACACCACGTTTAAGTGCTGCGTTTATTCTAAGGTTATACATTACATCATTTTGAAAAATTGGGTCAAAAGAAAAATATCGTAAGAAAATAAACCTGAAAACGATGGGTTTCACAAAAATCAGTGCTTTCGAGCAAGTTTCGAAAAATATTCGCATCACGCTCCCTACTGGCACTTTCCAAAAAATAAAAATAGCGGATCGGTAGTAAAGTCGATTTCATGCAATATTAGCGCCTCTATTGTTAACAAGTTCAAATTAGATTACATAGCAAATTGCTCCGAGCAAAACCAAGGTTATTGCGGAAATGCTTTCGCGCATTAAAAGAATTTTATAATCGCTATCAACCATTTTAAGGACCTTGAATTTTAGAAGAAAATCGTATAAATCGGCCTAGGATCCGATTAACGATAGCCAAAAAAATGTGTTTCAAAAATTTTTCCATAAGATTTATTCCCCAACTTAGCAATGCTCCGCGGGTTTTGTCGCAAAAATTAAACTCCCTCTCTCGAAATATGGAAAATGCTAATATTTTCGTGTTTAAATTCACCGCGTTTTTAAAGGACCATTGAGCCAAAAAGTTGGTCAGCTCGCCTGACGCCAATCGACATTCTACACCCGAAAAATCGCTTTAAAAACCTCTTTAGTGATATATTTTTTTGATTTTGTGATTGGACCAATATTTTGCCTATACATTTTCCGAAATTCCGCATCGCTACAATAGACTATTATACAAATGCAAATATGACCAAATTTATCGTGGAAAATTAGCAAACCAAGCCTATTAAATCATGGCTATTGTCTGGGCAGGTCAAAAGGCGCGAGAGAGAGAGAGAGAGAGAGAGCAGCGACAGAGACAGAGAGAGAGTGGAGAGAGAGAGTGATAGAGCGAGAATGAGAGAAGAGCGAGTGAGGGAGACGAGAGAGAGAAGCAGACAATATGCCCTCAGGCCGAGCTATGCAAATAAGGGCCATTTTGGTGGATTTATTGTTAGCCTGGCTAACCATTTTCCGAGACCTCATTTCCAAAATATATGTTCCATATCTCAGCCACTACGCTTCGGTGTATAATTGCTTAATAGCTTTCAGAATTTCCTTTTTGCTAATTTTCAAAGTAAAAATTGAAAGATTTCTACTGCTCCTTTGACAGGACAGGCTAGCAGAGATTCATTGAGGTGACGCGATTTTCTATAGCTATTTGTATTTGCATAAGTCCAGCGGGATGGGCCGCACCCCGGAAAAGTATGCATTTCTGGAATATACCCTGAATCAGACCGACGATTCATCAGTCCCGAAAATATTCCCCCGAATCACATCATTTCCACTTCCTTCTTAAAGCCGCTCGGGCTCCAATTCCTCAAATGATCTCTGCTAGCCTGCCCCTCCCCTCTCTCTCATCCCAAATGATCTCCTGCTAGCCTGCCCCCTCCCCTCTCTCCTCTCATCCCAAATGATCTCTGCTAGCCTGCCCCCTCCCCCTCTCTCTCATCCCAAATGATCTCTGCTAGCCTGCCCCCTCTCTCTCATCCCAAATGATCTCTGCTAGCCTGCCCATAGCTTTTTCTTTGAATTCATTACGATGTTAATATATGAAAGAGCCTTTTAGAAGATTATCCAGATCCAGTTCGACCTATCCAGCATGATGCGCCTTCGATTTTTATACGGTCGGTTTTGTAAAAATACATTCTAAAGGATCCAATACCCTGCAAACAGCGCTGGAAAAAATATGTTGTTGACATGTTGAATAATTACGATAGTTAGCTGACCTTAATCGGGAGCACATAGTTTACCGAAAAAAAACCAAAAATTTACGAAAATTGTTTTTAAATTTTTTTATCAAGTTTTAGGGCGTTTTTACATGGATTCTAGCCAAATGTTTTAAATTAAAACACTAAGACACTTCCTAATTTTCAGGATCTAGGCAAAAATTTGTAGACAAACTTAACTTGACGGGGTGAAGCTCCAAAAAACGGAACGTGTTTTAAGGATAATGATTATCGTTATTATCGGTTTTGAAGTAGTCGGAATTGCAGAACAAAACTCTATAAAACCTTTGATTTTTTTAGTGATGTTAAATCGAATTTAATAGGTTAAAAATATGTTTAATAGAGCCTTTTTCAGGCATATTCCTACTCCCCGGCTGCCGGCGTTGCCCGGAGCCCCGTGTCCTCTCGGATGGGAGTGTGGACGTGGGAATTCTGTGAGGAGAAGCTGTGCCGACAGGACGAATGCTCGCAACAATATCAATGCCAAGCGGTCGGTTTTCCGGGCAGGCTGGCCGCGATTCTTTGAGGGAAATCGATTAACAAAATTTAGCATAGATTTTTGGTTGTAAAAGTGTTGGCCAAAAATAAGTTTCATAAAATCCTAAAAGCTTTGAGAAAAAAAAGTTGCGGTAATTCACATTCAGTCATTTAATTTCAAAGTTGAGCGGCCCTGAAAAAAATAGGTTGATGAATCTGCAAAGCTTTGCAAAAAAAAAGTTTTAGTCATTCCCTCACGATGCCTTGGAAAATTAAAAACTCTAGTCTATTGGTAAGAATTTTGTGTTTGTATGGCCAAAAAATAAGTTTCGTATAACTGTAACTATCGGCGAAAATCATTGCTTGCAATCAACAGCTCATTTTGGACTCTGCAAACTCGCGAGAAATTCGACGAGCTCAGACAGTGAAAATCATGCTCTGATTTTAAGCGGCAAGCTAGCAGAGATGCTTTGTGGAAACGAATTCATATAAATTCCCAATACATCTTTCCGTTCGCAAAGGTTCTGCAAAAAGGTTTGGTTTCATATCGCCGCATAGTTTCGTGAATATTGCTCTAGCAATTCGAAACCTTTTATCGACTCACATTTGCTGCCCGTACAGTGGCAAGCTGGCAGGAGTTCTTTGCGGAAATGAATTTCCCAAAAAGTGTTGAACACATTTTTTAGATGGAAAAATGGGTCGGCAAAAATGTTAGTTTCACGGAACTGCAAAGCCCTGCGAACATTTTTCATACTAATTCGATTGTTTCGCTCCTAAGGACCTAATTTTTCGAATACCAATATCGGAGGTGTTTCTAAATAGCTTTTTACAATTCTTAAATCACTTGACCAAATTTTTGAAAGTCTGTCTAGCCGAAGTATAGTTTTAACTTACTAAGAATACTAATTTACAAGGCATTTATAGACGTACACAAAAAGATCTCCCCGATAATGCCAAAGCACCAAAAATCGGAAATGAAAAAATAATAGGTTTCCAACCAATCAGCACGTCCTGAGCGAAAAGCCGCAGTAATTCAGGGCCGACGCTGTTCGAAAATCAATTTTATCCGGGGCGGCTAGCAGAGATTCTTTGAGGAAAGAAATATCTAAAATTTCAGGGCGAAATTTGCCGTCTCGGGCAGGTGGACAGATTCGTGCGTCGGGCCTGCTTTTCCGGATGGTTCGGCGTCGGGATCGGCCGAGAAAGCGAGTGAGTCACTTTTGATTTTTTATGCTTTAAATTGTTAATTTGATTATTATATATATTGATATTCATTTAATTTTTTTGCTCGTTTGTTCCTTTTTTTTTTATATAACTCTTTTATTTTTTACTAGTGGAGGGTGGAGGCGAATTACCAACGGCGCCATTCGCTCAACTGAAAATTTTCTTGAAACATTATTTTAGGCAGCGCCTCGTCGAATTGCTGGAACTGACTTTTCTACCTTCCAGCCCCTTTAAAGCCAATTCCAAAAGTTTTCCAGTGTTTTAAAGGTCCCTTGAAGGCAGAAAATGGGCGTGGCTTTAGCTCCCTGTACCTTAAAAACCCGATATTATCTGGTTTCGATGGCCTAAAAGGTCTATTGAAGGCAGAAGGGGGGAGGCGGAGATTCAGTTTTTGATTTTCGAATACGTATAAAACCAATGCAAAAGGTCCGTTTTCAAGGGTCATTGAAGGCAAAAATGGGCGTGGCCCGGCTTGCCAAACACGTGATAGCCCAAATTTTCAGACCCTTATTGCCCTGGCGGTGGCCAAACGGTGCCCGTCGATGGGCAACGCCATTTGCCGCCTGTGAGCCGCAAACAGCCCCTGCCCCCGGGACGTCGATTTGCAATCCACAGTACGGCGTCTGCTGCACCAGTGAGTATTCCCATACGATCAAAAAATTAACGACATTTAAAAACCAAATAAAAATCATCATTTGAACTTTTACCACTTAGAAAGGGAGCACGGTTCTTTCGCATATCGAGGGGGGGAGAACTTTTTCTAGAAATGCCTAGTAAGTTAATAGGGAGTGTTTTTATAGTGTTTTTAGCAATATATTACTATATTTAATAAAAAAAGACCATTTAAAAAAATTTAAAAATGATGAAAAGGGTCCGAAGTTTTGGTGAAAAAATAGGCTTTTTTGGTCGAAAAATCGAAATTTATTGTTTACTAAAAATTTGTAAAGTTTTTACGTTTAGGAATCGTAAAAAACCATTTAGAAACACTTTTAGTATTCATATTTGATAAATTAGATCCTGAGAAAAAGTTGTCGATTCTGCCGCTGAAACGGGAGGAACTACCGAGAAACAGAATTTTTTGTCTTCGGAAATCGTGAAACTCATTATTTTTTCGCATCGCATTTTTGTGTCATCGGCAAAACCTTACGAGACCTATTTGCACTTTTTAATTTAAATTTTTGAAAAATCGAAAATCTCATCATTGAGCCGTTTTATTTTTGGATTTTGATCCGAAACGAAACATAAATTTAAAGACCTGAAAATTAACGACTTAAAGCTAAACGAAAAGACTACAACTGAGATCTATAAAAAATGACATTTAGAACTCCGAACCTGCCCTCTCCCCACGAAAGCGATGCTCGACAAGCTGACCGGCAAGCCGATCATGTGCCAATTTAAGGTAAGTTTCTACAACTCCATTTAATGCGTTATTTTATCAAATTTTCGCAGAAAAAGTTAAAATGCTATCTTACTAAAACACAGCAAGAAACCGTTTTGGTTCATTTTTGGGCCAAGATCGCCTGGAGAAATTATCGCATGGCTTCGAACTTTTTAGACGAATTTTTATGAAACATTTGGTTTCCAAGGAAAAATTCGTTCGTGAAACGTTCGTAAAAAAACTTGCCAAACGGCATTTTTTTTACTGTTAAAAACGCTATTTAAACCCCTCCTATTAATTTACTAGAAATTTAGATTTATACAAAAAATTCGCTCCCCCCCGATAATGCAAAAGGACCGTTATAACATTTTGCAGTCGGGCCGAGTGATGCCGTGCCCGGGCTCCGGATACTGTGAGCAGCAAACCGGCTTCTGCTGCTCCTCGGCCGACGAAGAGCAGCTGCCAGTTAGTAAGCCTGGTAAGTAATAATAGATATTTTGAAGCTAATCGATTTTTAAGTGTTTTTTTAGCGGTGTAAAGAGTCTAGGAAGGAAAAAAGCGGATTTTGAAGTCACTACGCCAACGCCAATACCAAGGCCGAATCCGCCACCGTCAGGGCTAAAAATGAAACATTTTTCGTTTCAGGGTTTTCCTTTTCTTTTGAATTTTGTTTCAAGTTTACGTAAAGCATGATAGCAGAGGAGCATTACGGGATTTTTTCGAGAATCGTGTGGATTTTTGAAAGCCATTGGGTTTTTCTGGTCGCTTTAATAAATCAAAATTATTTCTTGCTGCTCGGTCTAAAAAAGTGAAGCATTTTTGGTTTCTGTAAATTTCTCAGGGCATTCTGAGACCAGCAGAGAGCATTTAAGACAGTTTGTCAGAATTGTGGAATTTTTCAAGTGAAAGAACGCCCGTCGCATTACCGGCCCTAATCCTCTCCCCTTAGCATCCAAACCGGGAAACATTTTTTTCCTTACGAAAATTTTCGAGGCTGTTTCTGGCGTGGCAAGCTAGCAGCGAGAATTTGAGAGTGTGTCAGTTTGCCGAAAGTTTTCTTTGTTAGCGTTGAAATGAAAATACGATTTACAAAGCCTCGTACAAATTTGATGTTTCAATGGATGTGGGTTTCAAAAAAGATCAAAACATTGTAGTTTGTTGCATTTCACAAATTCTAAAAAAAATAAGAGCTTGGTCTCGGGTAAAATTTCGAGAGAAGGTGGGAGAAGAGCCAGTGAGAGAGAGAGAGATAAGAGAGCGAGAGAGAGAGATGAGAAAGAGGGGCAAGCCAGCAGAGACCATTTGTGGATTTCCCAGAGCCTCCCAGCCGTCCCCTCCTCGGCATTCTGCATCCCCTCCACCGGATGTGAGGGAACGCCCGCTTGCATGTGTAATTCGGCCCATGTTTGCACGTAGGTTTTATTTAATTTTGCAGTTTTTAACGCATTTTTTTAGTAATGTAAAATACACAAAACCAAGCCAAGATTTCTACATAAATTTAGGTGAAATTAAAGAGTGATAAATTTGGGATTCATTTCAGGGAGTAAAGTAAGCTGTATTCTAGTAGGCGAGATGCTATTACTACGATCCATTAATTCCCGCACAACCCTTGAATTTGTTGAAACTAAAAACTAAAATGTTCCGAATTTTCATGGCTAAACGGGGATCGAGTTCACGTGATCTGGAATCCCAAGTTATCGATAAAATTCTGCCATAAATGTTTTTCCAAAAGACCAAATGAAGTTTTGTCAAACATTGGCTCATTAACGCGCTCAAATTTTTTGGATTGTTAAGGCTAGGTGAAACACTGTTTAAGAAATCTTAGTTTTGGAGAAAAACAACAAGAATTTTTAATTTAGTCCATTCTCTATCCAAAAGCCTGCTTAATAAATTAAAATTATTCTTATTTGACTCGACATGACTACGACTTTGAATTCCGCGCAACCCAAAAATTTTGCTGAAACTAAAAATTTAATCTTCCGAATTTTCACGGCTTAACGGGATCGAGTTCCGTGAATATTGAACAGTTAGCTAAAAATTCTATCAAAAATGTTTTTAAAAAGCACAAATGAAGTTTTTGGCAACACCGCAGTAGGAGAATTAACGAGCTCCAAATTTTTTGGATTGTTAAGGCTAGGTGAAACACCGATTTAGAAATCACATTTTTTGCAGCAACAACAGATTTTTAATTTTGTATATGCGCTATCCAAGTAAGCCAGCTTAATAAAGTAAAAAAATCCTTCTTATTTGACTCCCGGCAGACTACGACATTGAATTCCCACACAACTCAAAATTTGAAAACCTCTGAAACCAAAAAAATGTTCCAATTTTCATGACTTAACAGGGATCGAGTTCATCTGAATATTGAATCGGAAGTGTTAAAAATTCTCCTATTTTTTTGAAAAAGTGCAAATGACGTTTTAGCAAGACCGCAGCAGATCAATTAACGAGTTCCATTTTTTTGGATTGTTAGGTTAAGTGAAACACCGTTTTAGCCATCGCATTTTTTAGCAACAAGCAGATTTTTAATTTCGGGATGCGCTATCCCAAATAAACCAGCTTAATAAAGTAGCCAGCATTCTTGTTTTTTATTGACGGTTTGTAATTTTCATCGTATAAATCGTTTTGGAAGAAGATCGGGCATCTTTGGAAGGTTGGTGACTAGTACTGAAATTTTTTGAAGCAATAATTTTTCGAAACATAAATTTCATCAGCCATCTTAAAAATTAATAAAATGTCATTCCAATAAAGGATATTTTCGCCGATTTCCAGAGTATTGAACAAGCGGCTATCAGTTCTTTATAGCTGCGAATGCCCTTCCAAATTCGGCTACTCGGCGGCACCGGATGGGAGAAGAGCTGCCGCCGGTTGAGGAAGACATGTTAAAGGTATTTAAATTCATGGAAGTTTCAAAATAATAATAATATCAATAATAATAGACACAGGACAATGTATAAAGACAATGTTTATCTATTTAACCCTTTACCTTGAATCGAAAGACTCTAAGCTTAACTGGAAAAACGATGTTTCATCTAGATGAGAAGCTCAGGGCAACTTGTGACGAAGTAATTTGCCTTTGTTTCTTGTGAAGAACTTTAGGACAATTTATTTTGTAATAATTTTCAAAGCGTTAAAAATTATAAAATGAGCTTACAACGTTTTTTTGGAAAATATGTTTCGGAAAGACCCAGCAGGCCTCATAAATTAATTGAGGTAATTTTAGCAAAGTTCGGATGCACAAATACAAACAAAGGAATCAATCTTTCTGCGTTTTTAAATCTTTAATTTCTAAATTATTGTTTTATTCATTTTAAAACGTAGGGTTACGATAATGAAAACACATCTTAAAGTTTAAGACTTCAATCTTTCCCCAGAAGTTTATTTTTTAGGAGGAAAAGTGCGTTTCATGAAAATTGGGTGTGCATTACAGTCCCCGTTGAGCCAACACTGGATGTTATCAGAATATATTTTAAAGTAAAAAAGTCCAAAAAGTAGAAGCTTCGAAAAATAACTCGTTTTGCTGCAAACTTATTTTATCAATTTTAAGCGCATTTCTATTACTAAAAATAAATTATAAATTCCCTTAAATACTTGAAAGAAATCTTTAAACGACTGTAACAAGATATTTCCACTCTTTGGAAAAAATTGTGTTTCGGAAAACTAATAGATTTTGGCGCTTTAAAACGGAATTACTCTTACTCGTCAAGATTGTGAATTAAATTAAACTACCATTT